>JAARMF010000644.1:63298-74013 GCA_022844705.1 Toxascaris leonina | reverse complement strand
ATCGTAACAGAAATTTGTTTGAAAGTAATTTCAATGCTTCATTACAGATTTGCGCATCTATGGTGAAGAAAACGGAGAATATATGAAGCCCAGAAGTTTTCATCGAGAAAAATTTTTGCAACTTTCAGCTTCATTAATTCTAATCAATTTTTCATTATGCACTCAAAATGTCACTTTTTTAGCCCATTAAAACGTTTGTAATTTTGATTTATTCTTCATCTTTTTGAAAATATTTCAAACACGCAAATGATCGTCTCCAATATTTGAATTTTTTTTTTTTAAAGAAATTTTTCATTCGTCATCATTTAAGTCGATTTTTGACAGTCATTTTCCACTATCGGATTCGTTTGAACTTTTCTTTCGGATTTCTCTCCACTCTTTTTTCTGGATTCATCTGCATTGTTGCTCAAATTTCGCTTATAAACGCATTGAGTGCTACAGTTGATTAAATTCATGAGAGGTATGAACACATCCAAAGATTTGAAAAAAATAGAATAAAAATAAACGAATAGAAATTTAAAGCGTCAAAATCGATTAAAAATAAAGTTATTATCAAAAGACTAAACGCCTGTGTTCGTATATTTCGTTTATGAGAAAGCTATATATTTGATATTTATAGGTAAATCTATGATGCAGTTAAATTTGATGATAGTTAATATTGCTTTTTTCGATTGCAATAGTGGTCTAATTTGATGGAATTCTTTTTTTTTTCTACGTTTATACCATCGAAGAACAATCAATGAAATAATGTTTGGATTGCGAAAGCGTACGTTTATATATGCTAATGGAAAATTCAATTATCGACCATCGAGATAGCGCTTCAAAAAAAAAAAAAAGAACGATTTTTATTGCGCGAAAGAAAAAAAGATTATCTATAAATGGATTTTTTATCACTATTCGAGAACCGTACACAAATAGATCTCATTTAAATGATATAAATAATTAGTGCTTATTTCATAAATGAAAGCTGAAAACAAAAAATCATAATTCTTCAAAGAAATAAATAATAGATGCTGTTGACTATTCAACCAAAAGAGAGAATATCAATAAATAAACGATATCAATAATATTTCGTCTTTTATAGTCTAATATTCAATTAGATGATTGTTATTGTTATTATTATTTGTAGCGAGAGCAATTTTTGGGCGAATGAAATTCAAAAAGGATGAAAATTTTCACATTTATTGTGTAGATTTAAAATGATGTCATCTCGTAATGAACAAAGAATTTCCATAATAGTGTCTTTAAATGAGGCATATTATCATATATTCTTCTATTCTATTGCTATAAGCATCGAATAATTGTTTATGTGAAATAAAATCAAAGCTTTCGAACTATGGAATCAATGATAGTTTAGTTGAGATTTACTACAATCAACATCTCACTTATGCTCAGAAGAAGAAATGGTAAGGTCAGATAAATGTCAAGGATTTAGCTTGTCTATTACCTATCGAATGATGACGAGTTGATTAGTAAGAGGATGGAGATCGAGTTCATTGCGTGCATCTCGTTGAGAGTACTAAGCGGAATCGCTATGCCATCACTCACATCTTCGATATCAGTCCATAATTCGTTTCCTATTCCGGTCGTCAGAGTGCTGCAGAAGAAATTTCTTCTTGATGTTCCATCAGCGTTTCTTTTTTTTTTCTTTTTTTTGCTTCATCGGTAGCTTAAAACGTCTCGATCTCGAGAAAATCCTATGAGTTTTTGTGCAATTGACGTCGACTTTTCGATTGTGATGCTCGTGTATTTTATTTCCGCTTTACTCTTTAAGCATCTTTTAAAAATTTGTTTGCAATTTTATCGCTGTTCATTTCGTCTATTCTCAACGATATTCTCAACTCGAATATGCTAGAAGCTCTTAAAAACTCTCGCCTATATCCTCCGTAATTCGTGTGCAACTACGTATAGTATGGGATGATATGAAAAATTCAAAATGAGATGATGAAATTCTTCTGCTGCAGCTAAAAATCTAAAATCTACTATAATCAATGATCTAAGAGTACGACTGTTAAAAATAGTACGGCGATATTAGATGTTTGTAAGTTTGTAGATTATTCGATCAACGGCATACGCCTAAACGAATTATTTATATTGTTCTCAAGTTGGTAGCTTTAAAAATTTCCGCACAAATTTTCCCCATATGAGAATATTTTCGAAATATCGGTATGAATGAACGTTTAAGGATGTTTTTCTGCAGATACTGATTGGTATTGTGCGTATTTGAATGAGGTGAACACTCGTCTTTGTTTATTCAAGCCGTTTATGAGATTGATATTGCGTGAGTGTTCATAGAAATCATAATTGTTTATAAAATTTGAGTGAAACCTTAGTGGCAAGGAAAGTAAAGGAATGCGAACAATGCGATTGTGATAGATTAGATTTTAGTTATTTATTTCCTTTTATAATTCAGCGATTATTTTTCTCTCGTTGTTATGAAGTCTGAATTTCATAGGTAAAGTGAAGAAAAAAAAAGAAATGAGTAAAGCGTTCGAAGATTAAAGCGGAAGTAAAGTATATGAGCACAACAATCGAAAAGTCGACGTCAATTGAAAACAAACTCATTGGATTTTCTCGACATCGAAACGTTTTAGGCGACCGATGAAGCAAAAAAAAAACACTAGCCGCTTATGGAACATTAACAGATTTTTTTTTGTTTGCTCTCTGATGAACCGAATAAGAAGCGAATTATGAAGTAATATCAGGAAGTTGCGGATGATTGAGATCAATGAGAGCAATGAACTCGTGATGAGAATTACATCGAATGGAATGCGACAACGTTCAATCGACTCTAATATTCGAGTAACTAATAATAATAATTCTACAAAAAAAGAAACGATATGAGGTCTAACATGAGGTGATAATGGTCGAATGACTTCAGAGCAAAAATATATAGAAAATCTTTATAGTTGAGCCGGTTCATAGTTCGAGAATACACACTTCATTTGCATTTTTTTTATTTACGACATTGCATTGCATTACATTAAAAGATGCAAAATATAAAATATGCAAATTATCGCATCAACATCTCTCTATCCAATTTTCCGAAAATCAGCAATAAAGTGGAAAAAAAGATATTCAAGAAGACGGTGACAATCTGTATTGATGACTTTCTTGCAATGTTAGAAGTAGTTTTATATGGAAATGAATGCTTTTAGTTGTCATCATTCATCATTTCGTATTGGTTATGACGTAAATGCTTGTAAGCCGTCTCCGAGGTGACATTCACTCTATTCCATGCAGCCATTACGCCTAACAAATTGAATAAAAGTAAATGATACAAATTGTACGACAACATCTCTCTTTCAAATGTCAAAAATGACCAACAAACTGGACAATAATGGTCAATATGAGTGAGGCGATAAGCGATAACAACAAATTTGACAAGTTTTTTGCGCTGTTGAATGTAGGCAGTTATACGGAATTGTTTATGTGCAATTTTAATGGCCGAATGACGATTAGATGCTCAAAAAGATATATATATACTGCTGAGTTGATTAGGTGACGTCTCGAATTCCCCCGTCATCTCTTTGCTCCCTCCCCCTCCTCTATTTCCCCCCCTTCAATGAGGTAGAAGTTGTGAAATGAGAGTGAATTCTTGATGGCGCTTTATCTTGGTGAATAACGATTTGTTGATGGCAATTTATGACAGGTGCTAGCAAAATAATAATAATAATAATAATAATAATAATAATAATAATATTGTTATGTTGATGACAACTTATGACAGCAAAAATAATATCTATGCAACCGCGTTAGGCAATCACATTAATATTTAAGTCTTATGTTTAATTATCACACATAAAACATTTCAGCTTTGTGTGTCGCCCATATTTTGATTTTTCTCATATTTATGGCGACTGCTTATTCGTGCTTTTTAATAATTATTAATGCGAATAATAAATATTTTAATTTCAGGTTTATTGAAGTGAATAGGGAAAGAGGAGGGAAGGAAATTGATGCTTTAGCTATTGCTATTAAGATGTAATAATAGCCAATTGCAAATCTTCGACTAGAAATTTGCAGAAGTAGTTCATTTACGTGGTGCGAATATTTCTTTCGTTGAATAACGTATTGCATATGGAAATGATATGGAGAGGGTCGTTTTATTAATACAATAAAAAAAAGGGAGGAGAGAGAGTGAGTGAGACAGAGAGGTTTAGAGAAAGAAATCAAAAGAAATATTGCATAAAATCAGTGAGACGATAAATGCGACATATTCATCTATCATTTTCGCTTCAAAGCACTTACATATCCAACAACCGATATATTCCCACTTAATTTCCGTTCTTCATCTCGACGATATATAGATAGCTCTCTTCATATATCTTTATGTTAGAAATAGGGATTGTTGTAAATTTTCCAACATTAAAATTGAGGTAAATTTATGTATGTGATTATTAATGGAAATATCTAGTTGATAAAACAACAACAACAACAACAACAAACAACACAGACCACCCATCAATGTCGGTTTGAAATTAATGCATTCTTTATTTCCGCTAACTTTATTTCTTCCCCTAAATAATTTACTATAAACATCATAAATTAGTCAATGTCTTTATAAATGTTTTCAATTTCTTTTCAAAATTGTTGATTAAATATGAAGTATTCAGCTAATTTGTTTAGCTAATCTTTAAAGCGAATTCAATATCAATGAATCTTATGACTTCCAGCTTCAACGATTTTCGTGATGGCATTATCGGGAGAGAGATAGATAGATGCAACCATAGGTAGATCTCCGAGATGAGATTATTGGAAGGTAGATAAGCAAGTATAGTCATAGGTAGGTGGGCAAGTGTATGCATAAGTAGATAGGTAGGTATAGGCATAGGTACATAGACAAGATAAGCATAGCTACATAAAGAGGTATAGGCGTAGGTAGATAGCCGAATATAGGAATAAATATGACGCTGAAATGCTGCAGAATACTTCAAGTATCCCTTCAAAAAAAAAACATTTTTGAGAGCAAATTAGAGCACTTTATGTGACGATAAAATCATTTCTGTTTGAGCTAACAAATTTTTATGGCGTTAATAACATATTATTGAAATTATTGACTTACTGAAATTGAAATTCTAGTTAACTTATTTTATTACGAACAATTAATTCAACGAATAAATATTTTTGATTTTTTTCTCATTTTCTCTTACTTCGGCGAAATAAAAGCGTTACGACTCATTGTGAATATTTGTATGCTAAAGAAGTTTTTTTTTTTTTTCAGCTTCATTAGTAACAATATTTCGTCAGTTGGTTAATTCTACGCTTGTTTTCTCAGTTGATTACGTGAATGACATCATTAATGCTTTTAAAGCTAATTTTTTATTGTAAACGTTGATTGAATCTTAAGTTGAATTGTTCGAGCATCTACCGATATTTTTTCGACTCTTTTTTTATTACAAATATTTAATTTATTATTTGAATTTTGTCGAATTTATTCAGAGTAATGAGTTCATCCATCCACTCCATCCTCTCCACCCCTTCCGCCTTCCCCTCGCCCTCCCCTCTTTAGCTTCATCGAAAAATTAAACGATATTTTATGCGTATTGATTATGAATAAAGAAAATTTCTTCAGCTATTCGAATGACATCTTTCCAAATATGCAAATCCTTTTTTTTCGCCAACCAAAAGATTTAATTTGCAAGCCGGAAGTCAACGTTCCACTAAATCCACTTGAATATACGAATGTGATCGACACAACAAAATCAACAGCATAAATCCATTGAATAACGCGTGCTAATGCTTGATCAATCGCTGAACCGTTTGAGTAATGAAGACACTCGAAAGAGACAACTAGAAAGCTATTGAATGCAATCCATTCAAAATGTTTTTTGCTTTTCGCTTCATTTCCTTGAGAAAATTTATGAAAATCTGCGCGAAAAAAAAAAAGAGTTTCCGATAAAAATGCTCAAAAAGCTTAAATAAATTTCACAAATATTTCCAAGAGATCAACAGTATGGATTCTCCAAAATCAGGTGTGTTATAAACGATTACCTGTTTATTGAGTCAAAATTTATGTCAATTTCACCTTTCAATATCGCTTACCTGTTGCTAGGATTTTCAATCCATTCCCTTTGTGCAATAATCGACGAGCCCATTTTATCGAAAATTGACACTTTCAAGCATTTATCCTTTTTTCGAAATTTTTGCACTTAGATTTTCTTATTTCCTTCGAAGAAGGGCTCATTTATTTGAATGTCTTTCGTAATAAACATAACTAATAGCTTTATTAGCTTTATAATTGCGATCATTATGTTAAGATATAATGAGCGTTATATAGCATGTTCTACAATAATATTCAGATCATTAAGCGAAACAATTTCTTTAATATTATTATCACTATCATTTAGCACCATTTAGAAATCGTATTTTTATTTAATTCATACAATAAAATAATTATTTTTCACTTAGGTAATAAAATTTCTTCGAATGCTGAAAGAATTTCTTTTTGAGTCGTTGAACTTCTACTGTTGATATCAAGCAGTCTACTTCCTTGACGCTGATAAGCTCATTTTCTCGACAACTGATAGCAATTTGATAAGTTGGTTCTCTTAGAATTTCGTAGAAGAAAAGTTTGGGACAATTTTTAGATTTTGAAGCGGAAGCTTCTTATAATGTCATAGGTCATCATCTCTTCCGTCAAATTTGTTTATAACAACACGCACTGAGAGGCAATGGTTTATTTCATGTTGACTTCTCATCGTAGTCAATAGAAATTTTTTTTTTTCTGTTGTTGTCGTTTCTTTATCACAGTCATTGAATTCTTGTGGTTGAGCACTGACAAGCTCAGATAGTTTATCAATGTGTAATCTCATAAGAAGTTGTAGCTTATCAATATCTAACCTCATAAGAAGTTGAAGCTTATCAATATGTAGCCTCATAAGAAGTTCTATTGATCTGAATTGAGAATTGCTTTCTATTCGATCAATTCTATTGTAGCGTAATCTGTGTGTGCAGATATATTCAATATTGTTTTCGTAGTAATTAATCCCCAAAATTGAAATGATTTAATTATTTCCTATTCAAATTTTAATTGTTCTACAACGCTTCAAAAATTCTCTGACAGTTTTTCAGTAGGTTTTTTCATGCGTCAATTCTTTTATTGAAGCTGCAATCAATCCACCTCATTTTCCAGATTGACGTTTTGGTGTCTTATTTTCTATCCTTCTCCATCCCTGCACCTCTCTGTTCCCCTCCCTCCCCCCACCCCTCGAAATACCATTGCATATCCTTCATATTCTATGAAAATGAATGATGGGATGCAGGTGAAGGTATGCGTCACTACACGATACTACTTCATTAGATTATCCATTCTACAATCATAAATGAGTACTAATTGAACTGCTGCAATGTGCATCCCCAAATTGTCTGTTATATATCTGATTGCACACTGATTTGACCTGGAATAGACGTGCAATATTTGTAACATTTATGTTCGCATTCGCATAACTATATACAATTATTCCACAATATTTCATATCCGCAACATTGTTGGATTCATAATTGAAAATATGCTCATCGCTTAGAATCTCTTGTATAGTCAATCTTTTCGCAGTAATTAATGACTTATTATTTGGCAAAAAAAAATAGCCGATTATGAGATTCTTCTAAGTCGATATTAGATGTTACAACAGATTGCTAATCAACTCATCAATTCTCACTTATATAAACGCGAAATTTTTTCGCTTTTTTTTCCGCTGATTTTTCTCTCCGCTTCTGGTAATTTCGCCTGATATTAAAGGGAAGCATAAAATTTAGCGTGCGACTTTGAGGCCTTATTTTGGGGAAATCTCGCAGATTTTGCCTTTTTTTTGAAAAACGTCGGAAGTGAATCAGGGAAGTTTTGTTGGGGAATCTCTCCCCTCCCACCTCATTTTTTTTTTGAATATTGTCTCACATAGTCCATCATTATGTGGTTATTGTTCAATCTTAGGAATTCCTTATAAAGCTGTATATTTAATTCTTGTGACAGCTATCTAGGGGGACAACGAGTTGCAAGAGTGGAATAGATCACTAGATCAAGCTTATAAGCTATTATCAGCTAGCGTAATTCAAAGAATTTCTCAGTAATTCTTTGCATCATATATCACTGTTCACCCTATCGAGCATATTTCTCCATATTGTCTGTGAAGTCTTTTAATTTGATGCAATCATTGCAGAGATAATTTCTATTTAAATCTTCCAATAATTCTATATCAGTTAATTTCTACTTTAATTATTTAAGCAAGTAATCTATTTTATTTTCGCATATATTTTGTAATTCAATTTTGGCAATAACGCAAATGTGCAATTTTACTAATGCATTTCGTATGAGTTTTTTGCAGAAAAAAAAAAGAAGAGGCCAATTGATATAAAATTTACTTGAAATGATGGAAAATTTTAGCTGTCCTTTCCACATAGTTGAATAAAAACGAAATTATTGCAAAATCGCAATCGTTGATTGCAAATTCTTTGCAAATAAAATACTTTTGTGATTTAGTGATAAAGCGTAAAGAATTCTTTCCAATACTTTGAACTTGAATCGATGCTAATTGTCTCTTCTTTTCTTTTTTTTTTTCGACTCATCCATGAAAATAACCCATATTTTGCAATATATTCTGTGCATTAATTTTGATAAAATATGAGCCGTAATATGATAGTGCGTAATATCTGCAAATTCAGCAATCGGTGAAATGTGATCTTTGACCAGCGTTGAGCTGTTGTTAAGGTGGGGAAATGCTTCAGCTATAACTTCGCATTCAAGACCATTGATCACACATTTTCTAGATGAATACAAATTCTTCTCATCAACATAACATGAGATGAGATGGTGAGGTGACGATTCCTCTAACGTTGACCTCGATGTGTTTATTGCTTCCTATGGATCATAATTAATGAATACAACGATACAAATGTTTTATTGATTCCCTTATCGATGCAGTCGACAACTATGCCCACATATGGTTGTTGTGACCAACTATTGGAACGCTTAATGGTTACCTTTCTGACGATCCGTTTGGAAATCAACCGGAAGTCAAGCGATTAGTTTAATGAGATCTAACTTATTTTGCGAATTCTTTTCTTGCCAATTTTCACAGAATCTTTATGAGGTGATTCTCATGCCAAAAAAAAGGATGAACTAGAGTTCCCTACCAAAATTTGATCAATCGTTTGCTTGAATCAAAGATGCGATCAAGTTCCCAATTAGAGCGAAAATTTGTGAAGTGCGTCTTTTCCGGTGGAAATTTTGAAAGTGTTGCATAAAAACAGGGAAAAAAACTTATTCACTTGTGCTTAAAACTCAACGAGGGACATAAATCCAAGCATTGTTCTTTAGTGAAGATCACACTCACCTCCAATCATCCCTATGCTTCTGTCTCCCTCCTCTCCCCTCCCCTCCCCCCCTCCTCCCCCTCTCCCTCCCGCCTCTCCTCTAATCCACCTTCCACCCTTCGCCGACAATGCATTCGCTTCCGTCATATTTTGTTTTCGTCATACATCACATTATGACGCTAGACATAATGCAGTAATTTGTTGTCAAGTGTTTCTTTTTCATCTATTTCGCTTGTCATCACGTCGTTGCTTCGTCTGCCTATCATCATTCATATGCATTTACTTGCTACCTGTGAAGCGCGATGGGGCAGCCGTATTCTTTGTTTATGCAACTTTTCCATTGAAAAGTGCTAAAGTTTACAGAGTTACTCATTGATCACTGCGTAATTCATTTGAACGGTCGGAAAACGTTTGTTTGTTTAAGGCCTTCAAGTTTGATAATTTTTAAAACCTAAGATCATATACACTGAGATTTTCTTATCCCAATCGTGTTATGCGAGAGAGTCATTTTGAGAAAATTTCTGCTCAATCGCATAGATCTCTTCTAATAGTTGCAATTATCGTTAACTAATGATAATTTCCAACCATTGATAATATCTGATCTTATCTTACATAGTCGAGAAATTATTTAGTTAGCTGAATGAAGACCTAATTGCAAATACGATGAAAAAATGCGAGAAAAAACCGACAAGATTTTTGCAAACGAATCTTCAAAACTAAACATCATGAATGAAAAGAGGAGTCATTTGCAATATATCACGAAATTGCAATATTCGCATGCGAAGAATTGCATTAAGTCGATTTTAATAAATTTATAATCGCTATATTATATTTTGCATTCAACGCATCAATAGCTTTAGAGAATTGCAATATTCACACTATTAGTGCAATAAATGTAGCCGATGAAAAAAAAAAAAAAGAAGAAGAAAAGAAACAACAAAATGCAAAATTCGCAATTGAATTTTTTCTTCACAATTCATTTAAGCACTAGACAATTGTTTGCAATATATATGGCGAGAATTCAACTAGATTCGAATTAATCCATGAATAGTGAATATTTCATCTGTTTTCAAAGAATTTTTTTTAACCGACAAACTATGATAAGAGCGTTATCAATAGTTCGAGAGGATTTTTTCAGTGATAAGCCATGATAAGACCGCTGTCAATAGTTCGAGAAATGTCTATAATTGAAATCGTCTGAAAAACTTCTCGCTTTATGAGGCAAAAGATTTGAAATCAAATTTCGACAAGATCAA
The DNA here is from genome assembly GCA_022844705.1 of Toxascaris leonina. NCBI lineage: Eukaryota > Metazoa > Nematoda > Chromadorea > Rhabditida > Ascarididae > Toxascaris > Toxascaris leonina. The sequence goes on along the minus strand of JAARMF010000644.1, from coordinate 63,445 downwards.
TGATATTGCATTTAGCATATGCATTGCGTAATTCTATCATAAATGGTGATGAGTTTAAAGCTAATGCCGCTGAACAACAGGGCGAATAGAGAGCGAAGGTTGATAAGGGAGGGGGTTGAGGGTGGCGCATGGAAGGGATATTAGGAA
>JAARMF010000644.1:10497-35683 GCA_022844705.1 Toxascaris leonina | reverse complement strand
TATATAAACGCAGAGAAAAGAGAAAAATTCTCGATGAGAAAAAGAAAAAAATTTTCGGGAAATTTATTTTTAAATAAATATTCAAATTTTATTTCTATGTCAAATTAATTAAGTCAATTACTAGATATACTCTACTTTACTTTAATCAACAAATCATTCATTACGAATGAATATCTCTTCATATCGTTTCCACTTATGCTTAGGTGACGTTGTAAGGTCGTTTAAAGTTTAGTGGGATCTTAGACTCGTCTTTTGCTCGTCGAATCCCGATTTGCTCCATTTTTGTCGTTGTGATGATCATGTTGTTCGATACGAGTTAGCACTACCGACTCCTGGAGTCTAATCGGAGCTTCATTATGATTGACGGCACAATAGCAAATCTATTATATAGGGTTTAATGCAAGAAATCACTAATATTAGCGTATTGAAGGAGATTGTTGTGCACGAGAAATATAATCGTGCAACTAATGAACTTACTCGCCTTCATCTATATAAATGTGTGGATGATCTCGGCAATGAGCTTTTCATTTTGTTCACTCTCACATGTTTTTTATTCGTAAGTTTTGCAATGGTTTTGTTCTCTTTTTTTTTCATTTTTTTTTCTTTTTGTAGTGCTTTTTTGATCATTTTATAAATTAGAAAATGCGAAAAAAAAAAGAATTACTCGAATAAAAGTGATAAGTGATGATGATAAGTGATAAGTGATAAGTGCTAATCGTTAACTGATACGTGATAAGTGATGAGTGAATGATTTAAATGAGCTTAAAAATTTATTGAATTTTTGTCGATTGTGAAGAAATTTAAATATTCAACAGAACTCATCGATACTTCATCGAAAATTTATTTCATTTAGCTTATCATCTAGCTGAGGTATTCAATGATGATGGAAAAAAAAAAGAATTCTCTAGAAATTTCTATACCATTTCCTCAATTAAATAACCTCCTCATTAATTAGAAACCTCAATTTGAAGTGATGATCTTTGAAATATTTGCTTTTTTTTTTCTTTAGTTCTCATACATTTAGACTTATTAGAGAGAATTTTTGGAGAGGAGTGGGAGGGTGGAGAGATTCCTTTTTCGTCATCGAACTGAAATACGAACAAATTTGCTAAACTGAAATCCCAAATGATTAATTACGACGTTTATTAGTGGTAATGAGGTATTACGTAATTTTTCGCCACTTTTATCAACGATGATCGGGTGTTAAAAATTTTTTTATGTCGTATTGCTTCCACTTCGTAAAAACTCACAAAATTGTTCATTAATTTTCATTAGAGAATTTAAATGCTTTATCTAAAAATATTTAAAGTGAAGAGGGAAAAAAGGAGAAAAGGAGATAGAGGAAGAGGAGCAGGAAGTGGAATAGGAAAAATTCCAAATATCGCAAAAGAATAAAGAAAAGAGGAAAGTTTGAAATGAAATCATCCAGGAAATTGTCGCATTATTCGTTGAGTGAATGTGCGATGTTGAATGCGCTCTCTATTTTTATTATCTATTCAACATTTTTCTTTTCTCATAGTATGGGAAATTATGAAGAATTAACGCTTACCTTACGAGAAATTTAAGTAATGATCATAAAAAATATTAATGAAGAGATATTTTACAGGTATTTCATAATTATTTCACAGGTATTTCATAGATAATTGAGATGACCTCCTGAATCGATTGTTGGAAGAAAAAATTCTTTTCTTTCTCATTTTCTACATCATACAAAAAATTTTCACATTTATATATGGTCTCCAAATTTACCTGAAATGTGTATTTGCCATTTACCTGAAAGGCTGCTTGATACGCACCTGAAAGGTAAATTTAATAAAAAGGGAAGCTTGTCACACTGACAAGCAAGTGGGACTGTGATCTCAAGTGGGATTTCTACTATACGGTTCTCTTTAATCTCATTGAATCAACCAATAAATTTGCATGCAAATTACTGATTATGATAAGGAAATGTTTCACGCAGCAAATTCTTCCACTTCACTTATCATATGAACGATACAAAACTAATAAAACAAAAAAAGTCAACTGTTATTAGAGATAATTTCGCCAATAAACTCATCTCAACATTAAACATTTCTCATAATTCCGACGTAAATCTTATTAAAAATTAGCAACAATTATATAAATATATCTAAATTAATTAAAATGAATATAAATAATCAGTGCAATTCTTGCGCAAAAAAATTCTTTGGGTGTTTTTTTTGCAGTTTGGTTGATGCAAAGTACAAAATGTAATTAATTGTGAATAAATATCTCATTCATAATTGATGTAATTGTTGATGAAATAATTAAACTTTTTTGTGAGCATTATTTGATGATTTAAGCTGCATATATTAATTCGGCAGTCTTTGCTTTCAATGGTCGCCGATTGAAAGCTTATCGGTGAGATGAGCGACACAGACAGACATACACATAGACGAGCAGACGCATACCCAGACGCGCAGACACATACGCAGTAGGCAGGCATATACATCACAACGCACGGGCTTGACGCTAATATAATATCTATCGCAAACACAGGCTTATAGACACATACACAGACGGGCAAACACATACGCAAACAGGCAGACACATACGCAGACGGGCAGACATGTACACGGACGGGCAGACACCTACACAGACTGGCGGACGTGTACACCGCAGCACACAGATATGACAATAATGTAATACCCATCGTAAATACAAGCTTATAGACGCATACACAGACGGGGAGACACACACATACGGGCAGACATATACACCGACGGGCAGACATATACGATCCAACGCACAGACATGACAGTAATGTAGTACCTAACACAAATACAAGCTTATATACGCAACTTCTTTTGACTTGAGTATTGCCCTTAATTCTTGGTTTTTAGATTTTTAGTTCTGTTCATTATTTTAGGCATATTTAGTCCCATTACTATTGATGATTTATTTCTACTATGGTATGTTAATGAGGTTAATTAAACAAAGTCGAACGGCTCGTAAATCTTTAATCGGTGCACGTCGTTCTAAGCATTCAATCGACGAGAAGATCCCTATTGCTCGTATTGCTGTATATACATTAGCAATATGCTTATTTCATTTTGTTTGTTGGTAAGTTATTTTTGCTTTAAAATATTTATTTATCTTTTTTTTATTATATTTTCTTTTTTTTGCGAAAACTCGAGTTAGACTATCCATAAATATTTATTTTTTATTTATTTATTTATTTGTTTATTTACTTGTTTATTTATTTATTCATTCATTTATTTCATCACCACAGGATAGCAGGCAATAGCTCGCCCTTATGTCACATGAAAACCTTCAAACATACTATACTGTATGCTATCGTAGTTGGATGTGTGCAGTTTTCTCTTCGAGAGCAAATATTCCCGAGAAAAAGCTTCTCAAGTATTCTAAGAAAAATTCAAGTGCTTCTTCAACAAGAATTGCCTCTCGCTTCATCGAGATTTATAGTGAATCAATTGAAACTAGATGATAGAAGCTATAGAAAATTTTAGCCATCTTTCCGAAACGTTTTCCCAATAAATTTAAGCTTAATTTTCGAGCATATTCGTAAATATGAGTCTATTGACGCAAATTCATTTAGTCGAGTTTCAACTGTCGATTATCGACGATATACATGACTAGTTTTGGCTTCGTTGGAATGCTTCATCAAAAAAACGAGGGCCGTTAGCTGGCTTTCCCATCAATCTTCCACCTTTCCCGCAATCCATCCGCTCTTTGCTTCCCATCTTTGTCACTTTTCTCAAACGAAGAAGCCACATCTTCCTGAATTCGTTTCCCGTTCCATCCACATTACTTAAGTTTGCCTCTCGTCCTTGCAGTGTCCCATTTCGCTTCTTCAGTCGTAATCGAATGCACATGAAATAGGCAAAAAACTTTTCAATAAAATATCTTTAAGATCTATTATTGATTGGTTTATTCTCTCGAGGCACATCACCTTTCAGTTTTTGGCACAAATAATCGTGCATGCAATTTCATCTTAAAACTGGGAAAAAAGAGAAAGAGAGCAGAATCCGAGGGAAACTTGTCGATATTCACATCTATAGGAAGAACGAAGAGAAATGCTCCTCTTTTTTGCTAAACTTTTTTCGAATTACTTCCTTTCATCATCCACTAAAATGTTTGATCGAGGACATCGTGCAGTAGACACGTTTACGAAATGAAGATTCTCTTGGTTAGACGCTAACGAGCCTCTATATCCTTATCAGAAATGATATCATTGAAAAACATGAAAATAAGTTCATATGCTAAAGACTCAAAGTTCGCATGCGAAAACATCAAATCTATACGGCAAGCGTTAATACTACGCAATATATGAAAACAAGCATTCAGAGAGAAAATATTCATAAGTGCGAATTCGCATGCTAAAATGCATGAGAGCTGAAATTTTGCTTTCATTAAACGCGATGCAGTTTATTTTCATTTATGATTAAAATAAATTCTGTCGACTAGAATAATTAAATAACTTTGAGATGAGGCCAAATTTATATCACATTCGAATTCATGGAAATTATCTTCGGATTTAAAGAAGTTTTTTATTTTAGGACACCTTATTGGGTATCAGTATTATATTCGCTCTATTTGGAAGTATTTCAAGCACCCGATTTACAAATGCCTGATTCTTCGTTTATTTACTTTATGTATGGTGTACATGCGCTTCCGTATATTAATTCAGCGTCGAATTTTATTCTTTATGGACTTTTGAATCGTCAGGCATGTTTAAAATGATATTTTAATATGATTATTGTTATTAAGAAATAACGATACAACGAATTGCTATTTCAAAGCAAATTTGTTGCCGATGAGAATTTTGTTCTAATTTTTCTCTTCTTTTTTTTCAGTTTTTTGAAAATATTTACACTATCTTCTCANNNATTTACACTATCTTCTCATATATTTTTCAAATTTCGAGGATATAGTTGATCGGCTCTCTAATTATGCCATCTAATTTGCTAACAACTGATTTTCATGCCAACAACTGATTTTTTGCTACTGCTATTGAAAATTGATGAGATCACACATAACACACTGATTCTCGGGTAAATCCAAAATCTCTCATAGTTAATTCTTGAGTAAATTAATGATAAATCAGGCTTATATAAGGTTCGCTTTTAAAAAAAACATTTAATACTATATATAAAAAGAAATGATATTTCAAAAGAAATATTCAACTGATTTCGTTAAATTCGAAAATTCTCTGCTGCAAATCAACTCTTCATTCTTTTTTATTCTTTTATGCATTTTCTAGTCGAAAAGATTTGATTGTGCATTCAATCATTTTGCATTCAATAGAGATTCGCATGAATGCTTCAAGCATTTTTCGTTTCAAATCAGTTTTTAAAAAAAAAAGAGGAGTTATTTCCGCTTGTTTGAACATTAAAATACTTTCGTAAATTATTTACTTCAATAGTTTGAATGTCATAAAAGTAGCATACAAATTATAGAGATTGTTTATTCATGCATTCATAGCAATGAGTTTTTTTCAATTATTTCATAAATATATTGCGACTGATTGGGAGGGAAATAAATGAAGAGGGGAAGAGGGACAAGGGACAAGGGTTTTGAGGTAGATGGTAGGAGATGGAAGGTAGAGGGTAGAGGAGTAGGAGGGATTANGGGAAGAGGGACAAGGGACAAGGGTTGAGGTAAGGGGCAGGAGATGGGAGGTAGAGGGTAGAGGACTAGGAGGGATTAGGTCTATCATTTACAGATGATTTATTCAAAAACTATCAACTTTCATAAATGGAATGTAATAAAATAAATGAGAGAATAAAACTATAATAGCAATTTGAAGAAATGGAGTTATTTTTTTAGTTGCATCAACCACCTAATAAAGGAATTTATCGTCGTAGTACAATGGGACGTCAATCAACAAGTCGAAATGCACCAACATTACTCATCGCTGAACATATTGAATCCAATAATACCACACCACATGGACATTCATCGACGGCTATGAATGGTACACAAGATACTTCACTACGTAGAATGTTAAGCGGTAATTCAACTATTCGGATTGGTGTTTCTTTTATCAGATTTCTTTTTTTTTGTCCTGGATAGTTGATGAAGTTTTCGGGAATCTGCCGTAGAAATAAATGTCGTTGCCTGTTTTATGACTTCATTTGTCAGTATTGTTTGATGTTTTGAGAGTAGTGATATAATGATTGCTAAAATTTGCATAGAAACAAATTATTGATTATAAATTCGCTGAATTTATTCTCTCAAGCTGTCGGAAACTCTTTTCTTTGATAGAAATATCAGCAGACAATAGGTGTATATTTAAATAGGTTGTCGGAGAGGAATACAGAGAGAGAGAGGAAGTCTGCAGATTTTCTAGAAAAGCCGGAAAGTGGAGAATAGAATTTTTGTAAAACGATAAGGGAAACCACGACCTGACCATCTAGCCCCAGGGCCCTAGGCCGGACAAGTGAGGGATCTGTAGTTCGGCCACGAGAATGGGGACTTCATGACCCTACTATGCGGGAGGTGAATCCATGTCCACCGTTCTCTGGGATAACAAGTTAGCGGTAATTATATGTGGCCCAAGACGGCGGGGCCACCTGATCAAGTTATGGTTTTCGTTGTTCCTTGTTATAAGTGCTATGAGGAAAGCACTTTAAAAGCTGCAAATCTTCTCTTATTTTTGAACTCACTTAACACGTCACATTCCGTCATTGCGAATAACAAACGTTTTCAAAATAGCGTAAATTTTCGCATTTGCCATCGCAGTCTTTGATTTAGACGTTGACAGGTTGTGTGATCCTTATAGAGGCTTATAAATAAAAAACTAAATAAAAAATCAAGTTGTCTTACTCAAAGCATTCTATTCCATTGATAGAAAATGTTCATCAAAAAATATATGGATATGGGATGTGGTATATTATGGTATCCGCACATTCGTTTTGCTAACAGAGCGGCAAATAAGTTTCCTCTCTTTAGGAGGTGAACGCCGATATTTGCTTTCTTTTCTTCAATCCCATCAGCGCGTGGATCGCTTTTTCCGTCCATTCTTTTGCATTTCCTAGATTTATGATCCTCGGGCTATGATCCTCTAAATGTATAGGAAATAAACATCTACTAAAATGCACATGAAATGGGCACCTACTAACAATCTATGATGGATAAGGCATGTGGAACATGGACGTCAGCTAATAGTTTATGATAAGCTAAATTTATGAAATAGGCATCTAGTGCTACCTCGCCGCAGGTCGACTCTATAGAATCGACGCTAACTGCTTTGACCTCTGGAGCACGAGATGTTGGGAATTGAAACGTTATGCTAGTTCATGGCGTAGAGGATGATAAACCGAAAACATGGGACATTCGTCAGTTGACAGTCGAATGTGTGATGGACAACCATTTACAGCCAAGCGCATTTTGGCGCATTTTGGCGGCAAACGTATGCGAATGACCTTCACTGTCGATAGCAACAAAAATCCACTAAAGACACTCTATTTTGCTGATAGTACGCCATAAATTTTTCGATATATCCAGCACACATGCTATAAATAAGCATCTAGGCTTGATACACTCGATTTGCAGAAGAGAAGCATAAATCTCTTTGGCATCTCTTTTCTTTTTCGTTCTGCTAATAGAAGAAGCACTTTTTCCTGTCCTCAGCACCTACATTTCTCCCTTCGCAGGATTCGAGTTGATCATTCTATAGCGTTCGAAAATTTCTTCGAGTACTTTGATTGTCGTCGATGGGAAGGATGCATAGAGCGTAGACGCTTCTCTTTTCCACTTCCTCTCACATCTTCATCGTTTCCATAAGAGTCTGCGGGCAATCACAATCCATCTCAGTGATCAAAAATCTCGTCAGTAATTTGATCTAAAAATTTCAAACAAGTTCCCTATTCATCTAAATGAAAAGTTTGCTGCTTTTTAATCACTGAACTAATCTTTGATCACCTAAATGTAAAAAAACTAACTCCTTAATGACTCCTTTCTCGTCTTTTTTGAACTCCTCTTTTTTCGACTCCAACTTTATTTTAAAAAAACAGCAACAACTACTTCCTTAATATTATCATTAATTATCTATTTGCAGTGAGTGGTAAATGTGCTAAAGATACGCCATCACAACAAGCATTGCGAACAACTTCACAACGAGAAATCGACACATATAATGAATGTGATCAAATTCCGCTTTTTGATTCCGATCAGAAATCAACACTTTCGCTAATGAATGATGAGATTGATACGAATCTAAACGAAATTAAATTATAATTATTCTCTAAAGATAAATTTGTTTCACGTTCTAACCTTTCTTTTCAATATATTGTGCTATAATTGTTTTCATGTTGTGTTATAATTTTTTGAATATATTGTGTTATAAATTTTTCTTCAACAATACTGTGTTATAAATTTTTCTTCACTTGTATTTTGAATATTTTCATGAACATTGATTTTTCAGCAACAATTTTGCATTTAATAAAGAGATTGCAATATACCTATATAAAAAATAATACTAAAGTGAATGAAAGGAAATTGAATGATGACGTTGACGTTATATCAATAATGATTGCTCGATTAATGTCAGTGATTATAAGTTCAATTATTTTTTTAATTCTAATGAGAGGACATCTTTTTTGATAAAAATGCTAAAGCTTCAATTTGAGAGGATTTAAGCTGTCGACTTCAAAAAAAAAAAGCTTGCTGGCTTTAAGTGAATTTATTTATAGCTAGTTTTAGACGTTCGGTTCTTTTTTTTTCGAGAAGCTCATTTGCATTTATTGAGGACTTTCATCTTATCACTATCCTAGTCACTATATCACTTATCACTACATCAATATCTTGAAATTCACATTACCCATATAGATGGCTAATGATTATATGTTACGTGTATATCGTATAGAAAGATGTGGTATCATATGGAAAGATGAAGAGAATCCACTAGTGAATTATCAGTAATGGTCTCTTTTTTTTTGCATTTCAGTTGCCTCATTATTCAAGTCTTTTATTTAATTTCGAATTCTTTATTTGAAGCGACTAAAATTTCGCAAAAAAACAAACTAATAAGTGTTAAATAAAAAATAAAATTTCTCGACAATTATTCGACTTCAAATTTATAAGATTTCAAAAAAATCTTTTTTTGCTGCAAATTTTATCCCACAAAGAAAATCGCAAACGTGAAAATATTCTCTCAATTCTTCTGCTCGAANAAGAAAATCGCATCTACTTTTAAGATTTCAGCTAAAGATTTTTCTCTTTATAATTAATATTCCTCTGTAAATTAAGCTTAATATTCTCCTCACAAAGTCGAATAGCGCAATGTTTTCTTTCCTATTGTAATAATTTCGAAATAAAATTCGCTTATGAGCTGCTCCTCTCTAATATATTTCTTTATTGTTGTTTAATTTGAATTCAATGAGTCTCTATTGACGTCGGGTTTCTTTCTGCAAATATATCAATATTGTTGCATATTGATATTCTTTCAGCTAGATGAAGTTTAATCGACGACTGAATGAAAGAGATGCAAACTACAAAAGAAAATAAACAACGCTGCAATATTATTGTGCAATTTTTGATATCATTTTATCAGTGATAATGCAAGAGATGTTGTTTTATGTGTATGTGATGAGGCAAAAGCCCAATGCATTTTATTATTGCATTTTGCAAACCGGAAGTTCTTTTCTGAATGTTGGAGGCGGCGGGGATAAGCAAACAGAGGTTCGAACTTCTTTTTTTGGATATTGGAGGCGGCGTGGATGGGCAAACCGAAGTTCAGACCGGAAGTTCTTTTCCGGATATTGGAGACGGAGTAAATAAGCAAATCGAAGTTCAGACCGGAAATTCTTTTCCGGATATTGGAGGCGGCGGGGGTGAGCAAATCGAGGCTGTTGGACTCAACTAATTGGTTTTGATTGAATTCTCTCTTTTTTCTGGTTTCTTAAGCGATACGATTCCAAAATTCAATTGATACTTCCAACTGAAATGCGGCTATAGAAATTGTTCTTTTGATTGCAATAGAATCATTTTTTTTTTCAAATACAAAAATTGCATTTTGTAATGCAATTAAGCTTATTCAATTGCANTTTTTTTTTCAAATACAAAAATTGCAATTTTGTAATGCAATTAAGTTTATTCAATTGCATAAATTGTCGAATTTAAAATGAAATAATTCTCTCGCAAGTTATCAGCTGCAATACTTTATTTGGCAATAAATATTAAATATTACCTATTTTGTGTGGTCGGTAGTTCAGCGGTAGAGCGTTCGTCCGCTAAGCGAAGAGACTCGAGTTCGACTCGCGGCTGATTTCCCAACGGATCGTCAAGAGGTTAACCACCAGGTGTTCAAGAACTCGATCACAACAGCCATGTGTTGGCATCGTTGCCAGCTGCATCGATAAGGGAATCAATGAAACTACTACCACAGTCTTCGTATCAGCTATTTTGATGCTTATTCAGTCGACAATTTGCAACATTCTTTTTTTTGCAAATTCATCCGAATTCACTTTTTCTTGATATTTTTCGAGTTGATTTTACTAATATTTCTTTTTCACGCTGATAAATATTTCCTCTAGCAATCTGTCCTGCAACTTTTACAGCTTCAAAGCATTTCAAAANTTCCTCTAGCAATCTGTCCTGCAACTTTTGCAGCTTCAAAGCATTTCAAAAATATATTTATTTATTTACTTATTTATTTATTTATTTATATTTGTATATTTATATATCCATTTGTTCGTTCATTTATTTATTTATTCATTTGTCTATTTGTATTTTTATTTTTATTTTTGTTTTTATTTTCATTTTTATTTATGTTTATATTTGTATTTATATTTTTATTTATATTTGTATTTAGACGCATATTTATATTTACATATCGATTCAAACAACACTTCAAGTATCATTCGCATTCGCATTCCGAAAATGTTATAGCCCCTTGAACTCAGCCATATTTCATCAAATTATTTCTTATGTAATAATTGTGCCTATCGCATCAGAAATGTATTGCTCAAAATTTCCTCAGCTGAACAAATGATCATTATTGTAAGCGGTCTGGTCAAATATTCACCAATTTGCGACTCCAGTTTATTGTTTTGACCAATCTTGGCCAATTGACCAATTGTGACCGAAATCGTTATGACCAGTTTATGCGAATCGATATTACCTTCAATTTGCTGAACTCATTGAATACTATCAAATTTCCATCAAATTTTTCGTCGATGATCGAGTGCAGAATCTGAAATCTGAATTTGAGAGCGTTGAAATGAAGTTGGAATTCCGAATATTATAAGTCATTGAAAATATATGGATCGGAATGACAGCACTCCATGGAGCTTTGAGGTATTATTAAATTTATTGAGTGAAATGAAATAAAATCGAGAAAATTAAAGACTAAAGACTATTTTTTTTATTTCTTTTTAGTAAATACTTTTTATTTCTTTTAGTACAATTAATTCTCACATTTAATTAGTATTTAACTATTTTGACGGCTTAATTTGCCTATATTCTTTTTTGCAATAATATAGGCAATAGATTGCACTAAGAACTTCATATAACTGGGATGAACTGCGAAAACATTTTTAAAATTTTTCAATTTTTTTTAATATTGATATTTGCGACATTTTTTATTGATATTGATAGTGATATTGAAAATGATATTTTTGATACGAATTTTGTAAAAATCTATCGTAAAGGTTTATATGAAACTTTGGCATATCAATTATCAGATTAGCATTTGTGAATCAGGGATCTTTTAGTGAGTATCTGAAAGTGAAATAGGCTTGAAGCTTATCAATCGATAAAAATTGATATTAATTGATAACGATTCATATACGATGGCAAAACAATTAGTTTTGCATGCAGATGCTAAAATAAGCTCATATTTATTAGTTTAAATTGAAAGGTCTTTAAAAAATACTCAAATTTTGCGCATTTCTTCAATCGCCAGATCTAAGGAGACACTATTTTTTCTTCTACCAGTAAAATGGATTACCACTCCATTAGAAAATCATTTCGAGACACAAATTCAGAAATTTCTTCTCTATCAAGTGATGAACTCTACGAATCGTCATTGCATTAAATATAATGGTGCGCGAAAAAGCGTGCTAAGGTATGACACCAGATGTTCGAATGAAATGTTACGCATTTTCAATTGCCGCTCATAATCGATGCATGATTATAGCGGATACGACCCCCTCTATATATGTGAGCAGATGTTTTCCTAAAAGCCGTATTGTTAACGGATCGTTTACCTGCTGAATGTATAACGTGTCTATAGTTCACCTTCAATAATCTACTCAATAGGATCTTTGACGAAAGCGTTGAATTCGTTGGATTTATGGAAAGAATTTTGATGATATCAATCAATGATAGACGATTGGTCAGGCGATTTCTGTATAGAAAATTGTTCAAGTAAGTAATAATGATTAGGTATCCCTGGTTACTTAATCATTATGATGGACTCGGCATCCATGATCGATCACAATTGGTTAAACGTCATTGGTAAATTATAATGGTTGCAATATTTATGAATGTGAATTGTGTATTTGTTTAATTCATATAACAAATACCAGGTAATGAGGTATTTATTGGCGCCGTACATCAAATACTAGGTAAGCAGNNNGATATCTGTTGGTCCCGAATACCAAATACAGGTCACCAGGTATTTATTGGTGGCATGCATAAAATGCCAGGTATTCACATATTCGCGGCCTCGTATACAAATTATAGGTAATCAGGTATTTGGTGGTTCCGTTTATCACTTAATTACTTACTCCAAAAAACTCATTCAGCTTTCTATCAAAACAGCTATTTTTTCGAACACAATTTGTCAGTCATTATTATGTCCTCGTTTTATTGCAGTATTTGAGTTAATTCCTCAAGGTTTCCGAACAACTCCTTTGTTCATCTCTTTCATTAGTTCAGCATAAACTCTCTTGATTTCTTAATATCTCCCCATCCCCCCTCCAACCCCATCCAACCCTTTAACCCCTCATGCTTTAACCTTTTTGGTATCAATTTCCCGCGTAATTGCACACCCCTTGCCCTATTCATTTCATAGTTGAGCGATAATAGTTGGTTTCCATGTGAACATGTGCACTTCTAGATTTATAGGTCGTGTAATGAATTTAAAACCGCTCAGAGAGTAGTCATTAGGCATTAACAACGGCCTCACAACATATTCCTAATGAGTATATAGAGTGTAATTACCGCTCACCGATATCGTCTCACCGCAATAACTCAGCTAATTAAAATGACCTTCAAATAGACAGATAGCATATACTGTACTTGATACTATACATCTATACACTATGGGATGCATCTACACCTTGCACTATGCATCTCCCAACTTGTACTACGCACCTGCCCCTTGTGACATGCATCTATACGTTGTACTACCCACCTATACCTTTTACTATCCACCTATACCTTGTACCACGCAGCTATACCTTGTACTATGCACCCACACCTTGTGCTAGGCACCTATTCCTTGCATTACCTTCACAGTTCATCCAAATATCCTGGCTTATTGACAATCCTTTCAATGTATAAGAAATAAATTTATAAGTGTTGATGGTTTACGACTATTATTTTACAAATTTACTTGGCTAATTCAAGCAAAACACTGATCAGAGAAAAAAACTTATCTATCTGCTACGGAAATAAATCTCTGCAGATTTGATTTACTGCAAATTGATATAAAACTCGATAAATTACTCTAATATACTTTCTCTGAGAGAGTGTAAAATAATCGAGATTATTTCAGAGGTGAAATGTCGCTTCTCTTCAATAATTTTCGAGATATAAGCGCAAACTGAAATCGGATCCGGAATTTGGTAGCCTCGGAAAAAGTTCAGATAATTAAATTTCATAATTTGCAATATATCTCGAAAAACTTCGTAGATTTTCTTTCATATTCCGGAAAATTTTCGAGAAATTTTCTCAAATTCATATAGAAATGCTAAAAAGCAAGTCGTTAAATGTGTAAATAGAAGGAACTTCTGCCGTAAGATCATTGAATAATTTGTTAGCTAATCTTTTTTTTTTCCTTCGACCGATCGAAAACATCTCACCGCTAAATTTAAGTTCACCACTCTGAGGAATATTTCTCCGAATTTTAGGATATGACTATCAATATGGTCAATATGGCCAAGTCATACAGTTTTTTTAATGAGAAAAAAAGCCGGAAGTCTGAAAGTTTGCTTTATCGCTTTTTATTGGAGAGTGAAAACTTCTAGTCTCTATTTAAATCATTGTCCAGTCGAATGTTTTCAGGAGGTGAATGCTTATCGTTTGCTTTGCAGTTCCATTACAATTGTTTTAATATAAGATTTTGAGGCTTCCAAAATTTCCGTTATAAGGAAGTGTGGTTTTCTACGAATAAACGCACTCCTGCATCCTCGAAACAGGATCACTATTTAAGCTCCACTGGAGCTCTTGTGACTGAGAGAAAGGCAGCAAAAGCTCCAATCCCCATCAATAACACAAAGTTTTCCTCATCGGGAGTGAAAATGCTTTCAAGTTTGCTTTATTTCATTGACGTTTCCGGTTGTAATATACGCTACGCCATCAAATAATAAACACTTCAGCGATATATCATCATCGAATATTTCACTCCAACTTAGCAACTTCATCTATTCACAATCGGCTTATGTAGATTATTCAGGATTTCAATGCATACGTTCAGTATGCGCCTATGTTTACTGCAATATCGCTTCAACAAGTTCAAGAGTGTATTAGCATTCACAATTGTAGCACGAATGAATATTATTTGACCCGACAAGAATGATGAGGTGAGCGGCTAATAAGCCTCTACAAAGGTTGCCGTAAGTGGACGATTGTATGAGGCATACGAGCATTCTCTCTAGCTGTTCGTCTGTCGTATGTGAACACTGCATGTGTGGCATTGTCTTTTGCTCATGTAGGACAGGTGCTGTTATTCTCGGCCATCTAAACCTGTTGGGGTCTAATGATTTTGCTTTCATTTGATCATTACTGCTTCCAAGGCAACCATGTGATGAGGCTATTTGGCAGCCATATAATCGCATCTTTTTGCTTCTTTTTAGAGAAATGTTCTCTTCAAATTTTTCAATAGTTGGCAAAAATTTTTGATTGGCAGCAAATTTTGCACTCCCATCGACATATTTTCAAATCATCTAGAGCTATTTATTTGTCCCAGTATGATGGCTTAAGAGTGTCTGTGATGTTAGGGATGTTGGGAGCTATATTCGAGAGATCATTTCTTATCGCAACTTTGCACCACTTGTAAACATGATATTACCATCGCCTTTCCTCTCATCTCACCCTCCTTTCTCCTCCTTCGCAAAAGATCTTTGAAATTCCCTTCTAGTCCTTCTTGTCTTATGCTGATATTTCGAGAGCGAAAATCCGGCATGTAAGTTTTATGTCAGCTTCTTCACCAATTGCTATTGCTTCCAGCCATTTTAATTTTTTCTATATAACCTTCGATAGTCTCTTCAAGTCAAGAATATACTTCTTTTCTTTTCATTGATTTCTGGATGACTGGCGAATTGAGGTAAATCACCGTGGGTCAGATAGACCGTTGAATTGGAAAGTCGAGATCAATCTCATTATCAGCAACTCGCTCTCGAGCAGAACATATTGCCCAGAGAGCGGATACGCCTTCTTGACCTTTTGAACTTTTCCAGCCAGTCTCTACTAGCAGATGTGGTGAATAGATAAAATTGCGTTCTTCATCTCTCTAGCTTCTCAATCTCAAGTAAATATTCTAAAGGAAAGTTTAGTTTTCATTACCATTTGCTACTCATTCGTTTCTTGGAAACGATTCGACGTCTCCTTCTAATCACAGATTTGTTTATTCGTTTTTTTTCATCAAGGTGAGTAAGATTGGATCAATCATAAAAGGCAACACCAATCGGAAATGGCCTAGACAATCGAAGCATCTCTAGCATTTCATTATTTGACGAAAAGAACAAATTTTTAAAACCGATAATTAATTTTATATACCTCTTAAATTGCTCAAAATTATTTTATTGCATTTCTATAATTATTTTTATTGCTTTCATTAAGTGCTTTTATATGATAGGCATAAATTTCTAATGAAAGATGCATGAGATGTGTTATTAGAATCGTGCGATAGGTGCTAAGCCGTTCGATAGCCGCTAACCAATCGAAGAGTGCTGATTTGCTGAGATGGCAGGTGTAGAGCGTGCATCTAGCCGTATACACCTTAATGAGTGCTGCCCATTGTCCTGTTGTGACCGTTCGATTTCGGCAATATTTGCATATCACTTCGCTTACTTTCATATCTAGCCATATTCTATTAATACATTCCATATGCAATGCAAATATGAAATGTCGCTCTCTTTGCTTTATTCTTTGCTCTAATGATGTATGATGGGATTTGTTTTGCAATTGCAGTGATGTTTTTTTTTGCAATATTTTGCAATGACGTCATTTAAGAATGGGGCACTTGAATGAATTCATCGACATATTCTGTGTTGTATTGTGAGAGTCATTATTTCCTTGTTATTGTGTTCAAAGGAAAAAAATTTTTTTACTCTCTTTTTTGTTGTATCGTACAAAATGACCCACGTCCGCCAATATATTTCTTTTTTTTCGGCGAAAAAGTTGACGTACGTTGACCAAACAATTCGGTCAGAAAGAGTTCTCATTTAATTATTTGACCGGTCGGACATTTCCAATTTATAATAATTTTCGACCGTATCTTTCAATATGAAGTTTAGTGTCAGAAAATCAATCGAAATTTTGAAATTAGGAGAGTGGAACGCCGTTTTGCTCAGTAAGTTTAGTGCAAAAATGAAAGTCGAACACCTCAAATCGGCTGAGAAATGAAGATGACTATTTTTCGTATGCGAACTTTGTTTTTCGCACGTAAATTTTGTTTTTCGCATGCGAATATGAAATGAAATCTTTGAAAGGATTTGTGTTTCTTTTCAGAACGCTATGACTAGTACACTTTATCTTCTATTATCTATTGCATTCATCACAACGAATGTCATTGCCGATGGATTTGGTAAGAATTTATCAGATCATTTATTTATGTTTTTTTGAGAAATTACTGCAAATTTTAAGGTGAGCGATCTATTGAAAATTAAATAATATCTGAATTTTTCTATTTATTTCTCAGATTTTTCGAATAGTATTTACCTTGATTAAATACATAATATTCTTTGAAATAAATTATTAATAACTTTGATTAATAATCAATAATATAGCAATAAGGAAAACGATACAAAGATACATTGATACAAAGGCAGCTGTAGTTCCACCGATTCCCCAATCGATGCAGCTGACAACCATGCCCACAAATGGTTGTTGAAACCAGTCTTTTGGAGCGTCTGATGGTCAGCCTTCTGGCGATCCTTTAAGAAATCGGCGAGGATTCGAACCCGAGTCCCTTCGCCTGATAGGAAAACAATGCACAATAAAATTCTATACAATTCAAAGAAATTGTATGGCAGCCGAAGACTGCTTTGTTGTTTCGTATTGCTATGAATTGCAATTTCCATTTTGGAGGTGACTTCCAAATGCATTTTGATATCATTGCAGATCTTTGACCTCTCACCCATCCCCCCTCCCCCCTCGCCTGCCCCCACCTGTTGCTCCAATTACGACGCCAATAAATCACTAATAGATTGAGCATCTTACAGACCATTTTGATTTACTAAGTGCCACGTGATTTCGAAATTAGTCGTCCACTATTGATATCATTTTAAAATGAGAAATTCTTTACCACAGATTCAAAATATTTTCGGCCAAAATTCGTTCGCATAGAAATAATTAGAAATTTTTAGAAATCCTTCACATTAACTGTTATATTATTGTAAAATAAATATTATTTTATATATAAATAAATGCGCAAATTTTGCAGTCGAAGAAGTCGCATGTTCAGCCGATGCAATCACCGTAATGTTGAATAAATCCGATCCAGATATACAACGATGGATGGCAAATCCAAAATCACAACCAGTCGTCTATGTTTATGAGCAAAAATCACGAACACCATGTGGAAGTGCATTAAAGAATGGAAATCTAATGAATTATAATTTTACAATTCCCTATGGAAAACATTGCAATGTTCAATTGACAGATTTGGTACGCTTATTGTTCAATTTCTATTAATTTAGAATCTAGCGATAATCTTCAATATTTTAGCTTATCATTAAGCAATAATCAAAGATTTAGAAACGTCTCTTAAAGTTTAGAAAACTTTTATAGCAGTATCGCAATTCTCTTCGATTCACAAGAACTCCGGCATCTTTTGATAGCGATGGGATTCTCAGCCGTTCCCTTGGATGCTTACAGCCTTCACCCCTCCTGGGTCATTGTTCTCTGACAATTATCAAAAGTCCATCGAATGGAACAGCCTCACATCTACACGACCATATGGAAGGAAAATTCGTCGAGAATAAGCTTCAAGCAATGCGCTTATTTGCTTTATGAACGCTCTATTGCACGGTGCATTTAATAGAGTATCTAGGGGGTGAAAGATTGTTTCACATTTTTGAACCCGGTCGTTTGCTCTTATTTTTTCCACCATTTTCACTCCCAGTGGAAAATTTCTTCGGCAAATTTTTTAAAAAGCGATTTAGATAACTCTTTTTCAACGCAATAATCGTCTATTTTATCATGATTGTAGGCTATTACTAGTTGCCGTTGATCGCTTTTAAATTGTTTGGAAAAATTAAAAGAACTAAGTTGAAGTAGATGCTGTATAGGCTACGATAGTTGTGAACATAACTCTCGGTCTCCTTGTCGGTTTGTCGGTTCCCTTGTCGGTCTGTTGGTCTCCTTGTCGGTTTGCTGGCTCTTTGTCGGCTTATCGGTTCTATTTCTGGCCATTAACAATCACTTTTATGATCGCAGTTAGCATCCTAGCAATTCAGTGATGCAGTTGTGAACCATCCACTCTATTCATAGTCTATAGAATATATCAACTAACATAGGACAAATGATGTCATATTTCAGAGGTCATTTCTTTGCAATCATTTCATTTATAGGAACCGAACTATCAAAATGCCGAAACTACAATCGCCTTAGAGGATAATGCGGATCATAGTCCCGCAAAGACACTTCGAGTCAATCATGTATTTTGTTTATATACGAGAAGTGTGCAAACAATTCGATTCAATGATATTTCGAGGTGAAGTCTCAAGGGAATTGTCCCGCATCTTAATTATTCTGAATTAGTCGCAGGTTTTTTTTCGGGCTCTTGAAATCATATGAGGTTGGAGATGAGGATAAAAGGCGTCCGGATGTCTGGAAGTCCCGCCGTGATGGACAAACCAGGTATAGCCGAATGTGATTGTTCTTTTTGTTGTTTCATGATGGAGAAAGGATTTCCGGTGACGCTGCATAACTAGCGAAAAAGAAACGGTTTCTTTTACTTCGTTTCGTCAAGTGCCGCAGAACTGACATCATTGCATCGTGTTACTTAGAAGTGACCTTTGACCTACTCGATTTCACTTATGATTTCAAAATTTTGCATCAAATGTTTCATTTTTCCTTTTTTTTAGCAATATTGCAAGACTTCTCACAATATAACATCTGATGAATTGGAGTGACTTTTGGAGGGCTTCTATTTGCATTTTACGATAGTTCGTTTACATCATAATGAGTGAATTTTGATTTGCAGTGGTCATGAGGTAGTTGCATCGACAGGTGGAAAGCCGAAACCAAAAGTGGAAATGATATTTCGCAGTATTGATGGTCGCCCTTTACGTGCAGCGAAATTCGGCGATACTGTCGAATTTTATGTCGCTCTCTCACCTGATAGTAAGTTTTATTAATTTCTATTGACAATTTGTTAATCAATATCTGGAAGAAAGAAAAACCAAATAAAAAATATTTTTGAATCACCGATCATTTGTTAATGATAGTCAATATGGTGTCGTTACTACCATAGACTATTAAAACGGTATCGCTTAAAGCATCGACTGATAAGATCATTGATTATTATCGATCTATCACTAAACTGATAACAGTGGAGCATTAACACCAATTTTCACTTCAAAAAGCTTTATGATAAGAAAAATGTTCGCTAGTGATATTTCAACTCAGAGGAAAATCCTCCAATGTTTTCTTGTCGTACTGAACTTTTTTTTTTTTCAGAAGCATATCATGGTATTATCCCAAAGGAATGTATGTTCTCCGATCGGGAAGATATGTCTTCACCGGACGCGAAACATCTAACATTTGTTCAAAGCAGGTAATCGTTGTACAATTAAGTCAAGTGATATTTCTCAATTTTTGAATTTTACTTTAGCCCATATCTATCCTATACTATAGAATTTCTCAGATGTAGACAAAGATGTTCCACGCAATGTAAAATTTCCCCCATTTGATATATAGTCATTTAGAGTGATGATAAGATCATTGATTATCACTGAACTATCACGTTGTTATTTGAGATGAATGATGCCATTATATTGTTGTCAGACGTTATCTAATTCAGGCAATTGCAATTGCAATTGATGTAATGATGCAAATATCAGCAGTTATTCAATTGAGGTGCTTGCAATTGACTATACGATTGAATCACATTTAATAGGCTTTTTTTATTTTCAAGCGATGATTCAATTTCAATTGAGTCGATAAATCACCGCGAAAAAAATTTCTCAATGAGGAAGTGATCGAAAATTCCCAATTAATCGCATATAGCAATAATTGGAATGATGAACGTGAAGCACAAAGTTCACATCCATAAGTCAGTTGATCTATTGATTGACAAAGAGTAATTGCCATTTCACTCGCTAAACGATCGGATCGGTCCTATGATCGCTTCCGATATCGAGAGGGTTAGATCGTCGTAACTTTCTGATGTACATGACGCGTCGGATACTATAGAAGTCGACGATCAGCTTGCTGTCCTAGCTTCAGTGAAAAGCTCCGCGACGATATTTCGCACGATTCTTTATACGATTTTGGTCAGCGGATGACACGTCATCCGCTGGATAAGCCAACTATGACATATGTCTTCCGCTATCTGGATCACCTGCCGCAAGGGATCTAACGAAGGGCGATTTTGTGGGTCTTGCTCAATCTCTGGCGAGTGATGTGCAACACCGCCTTGTTAGACTGCTCAAGCCATGTGTCATGACAAGTCTTTCAGTTAGCAAGAAAGGGGGAAAAGGGAGTGGAATATNGCCTTGTTAGACTGCTCAAGCCATGTATCATGACAAGTCTTTCAGTTATCGAGAAGGGGGAAGGGGGAGTGGAATATACAAGACAATATCTCTTAAATAACTTTATAAATAAGAATTCAAATATTTGAAATATTAAATTTTCTTTTGAATATTTTTTATCAATTAATAAATATTCAGTTGTCCAGTCGAGGAAATTAGCGAAATAATCGATCCGATGGCAAATGTCAACGAAGAAGTTTATTTCTCGAAATTTAAAACATTTCGCTTTGGGAATCAATCGACTGTATTTGCGCATTGTACAGTTCAAGTATGCCTCAATAGTGCCGAATGTGAACAGGTATATCTTCTCGATGATGCTTACATTTGATATCCTCTCAATACATTCAGATTTTTGATCACAAGCCACCTTTATAGACTGTGATCGTTGTTTCGAATGTTACTGTTGAGTGCCAAATGAATAAGCCTTCGATGTTTCGGTAGAGATTACCAGTTGTGGCAGAGATTACCACTTTCGGTAGAGATTACCATTTTCGGTAGAGATTACCAGTTTCGGTAGAGATTACCAGTTTTGGCAGAGATTACCACTTTCGGTAGAGATTACCAGTTTTGGCAGAGATTACCAGTTTCGGTAGAGGTTACCAGTTTTGGTAGAGATTACCATTTTCGGTAGAGATTACCAGTTTCGGTAGAGATTACCAGTTTTGGCAGAGATTACCACTTTCGGTAGAGATTACCAGTTTTGGCAGAGATTACCAGTTTCGGTAGAGGTTACCAGTTTTGGTAGAGATTACCATTTTCGGTAGAGATTACCAGTTTCGGTAGAGATTACCAGTTTTGGCAGAGATTACCACTTTCGGTAGAGATTACCAGTTTTGGCAGAGATTACCAGTTTCGGTAGAGGTTACCAGTTTTGGTAGAGATTACCAGTTTCGGTAGAGATTACCAGTTTCGGTAGAGATTACCAGTTTTGGCAGAGATTACCACTTTCGGTAGAGATTACCATTTTCGGTAGAGATTACCAGTTTCGGTAGAGATTACCAGTTTTGGCAGAGATTACCACTTTCGGTAGAGATTACCAGTTTTGGCAGAGATTACCAGTTTCGGTAGAGGTTACCAGTTTTGGTAGAGATTACCAGTTTCGGTAGAGATTACCAGTTTCGGTAGAGATTACCAGTTTTGGCAGAGATTACCAGTTTCGGTAGAGATTACCGGTTTCGATAGAGATTACCAGTTTCGACAGAGATTACTAGCGCTGGCAATGGGTTAAGGTGACCGACTGATGATTGAGCAAAATGAAGCAATCACCGCGGGATTATCCATTCGGCACTCATCAGCTGCCGAAACAACGATCGCAATCTATAGATGTGAATAGATATGCATCTGTACAATAAGGAAACTACTTCAGGAAATGGAAGAATGGAGGATAAAACTTTTAGAGATATGATAAGAGAAGCGCTCCATTATCACTCTTATCATTGTCATTTGCCAAGTTTATTGTTTGCTTCAAGTTGAAGCTAAAAAATTCTGACGAAATTTGAAGAAATATCTGAGCATTTTTGAGAAAACATTTGGAGCATTTTTGTCAAATTCGCTCTTCCTGTTGTAGATTTTATTTAATATCTCAATAATTACAACCTTCGGAGATCTATAAAATGTCAGTTGCTAAAAAAAGGAAAAAAAATTAGATCAAGAAATGAAATAATTGAATTAAATGATAGTAATGGAATTAAGAATCGAAATTCCAATATACATGAATTAATAAATTTTCTTCTTTTTTAACTGAAATATTTGCAGAAATGTTTCAAACGAATATCGAATTCAAATCTCACAGCGGAAAAATTACGATTTCGTTATAAACGAGACACCGCTTTGGGTAATTATGCGAAGGCTGATCTGATCGATGAGGTGGAATTAACTCGGCCATTAACAATACTCGATGATTCAGAGAGCAATGAAGGTATTCTTGAGCTAGCTTTTGTATTGATAATCGATTCCAATTGAATTTGTTTTTCTTTTAACGTTTATCAAATTTTGGCAGTAATTTTGTCAATTTTGTCACTTGCCTGGTCAATTTTGGCAGTTATCTTATCAATTTCGGCAATAATCTTGAATGATATCCTATTTAAGATTATACGCAACGGTTGAAGTAGGACTTTATGCATATTACAGCAGTAATCCCTCGCTATAATGGGTGACATTTTGAGATATGAAGAGAAATACTTGAGATAGGGAGTGGGATATCGCGAAAAGAAACGACTTTGCTTAACGATGCGCTAGTTAAGGAGTGGTTATTCCCTCAAAGAGATACACAAATGCTTCTATAAGAATGGAATAATGGAGTAAGCTTTATCTATACCTTTAGCAGCTTCATCTAGTGGAGCAGCTTCATCTCAGTTGCGAAATGAATTATGCTGTCATTAAATTGTATCACATCTTTGATGTCAGCATCTTTATTCATCCTTTTCTATCCGGCATGGCATTATCCCTGAAAATTTTTTAAAAGGTTTTAAAAATATGATTATTAACAATATGTGGGCACTTTTGGTCACTTGGAAATAAGTTTAAATAGCATTTCGGTGGAAATTCTTGCAAGGCAGGTACAAAAAAAAAGTTGTAAAAAATTTAATGAACTGCATTTTTTTCAATAGAGATTCTCCAGCTATATGCTTAATTCTTTCTTAAAACAAAGAGTCACCCACTTTTTCCTCAATTAAAGTCATAGTCAAAAAGCTTGAAAAATATTACTTACGTATTTATCGCCGAACATTGACGTTTTTATGTGATTGAATTTTAGGAATATTTCCGAAAAATAGAAACATTAAGATGAGATTGATTTTCAGCATTTTAGATGTTCTGATGCCATTTTTCTCCAGAAAAAGTCGCATATTGTCCTTTTCATTTTCCATTTCTTTCTTTTCCTTCTCTTCTTCCACTTTCTAACTCCATTCCCATAAGGTGTTTACATTTTTCCGATTCCTATTGTGCTATGAACTACGACGATAGGGATTATCTACGATCTGGATTATTACTGACGTCATTTTCTGACTAACCCATCTATGATTAAGTAATTTCTAGATATATTTTACAAGTGCAATATGAAAATTTAAAAATATATATATATATATATATATATATATATGACTAGGTCAGTGGCTACTCCCCGTAATAATAGGGCTATTCCGCCTCCATTGACCTCTAATCTTCTTATTTAATCGAAACACTAAGGCTACTGTTTGTGTACGTTTCCTCTCGGATAGCCTTGCTTCATCTATATTCTGAAGCAAAGTTGGTTATGAGGTGACAATTTTTAGTGAGTGGTCGCTCAGTGGAACAATGTATGATCGCTCCAGCATCGATGTCAAGATCGATCTTATTTCTGATCATCGCATTAGCAACAATGCTTGTTGTGGCATCAATAGTGATTTGCATAATGACAAAGAAGCTTACAGCTAACAAAAAGGTCGACGTCTCCGCTTATGACCTTTACAGGTTTGTAGGGCTATGCTTTTATGGACTATATCATTCTATTTTGCACAGTGTGAAATTAGCAGTAATAGTTAACATCGAAACCGTTTACGATCCAATGTCATGGCGCGTTATCAGCTTATCAGTATTATCGGTGCTCACATTATCACTTTCACTTTATCAATAATCGATCCTCAAAATTAGAAGCAGTTATTCATCGACGAATTATAATACGTTGACTCATCACTGATTTCATAGCGATGCATGTAAAACTCTTTCCGACAATAATATAAAACAAAAAACTCATAATCATTAAGCCGCTTTTGCTTCATCGAAACTTATCATATCACGTTAGTTATCATATCAAGTTCATATCACCCCTCATCTCCACTCAACATATCAGTTCTCCTCAACTACCAATGAGTATATAAGAAAATGTACGGAATTAGTTATGAAAGGCTTCAATTACATTCGGTACATAATTGCTAAATTTTCGCATCATTGTAGCAACAATCATAATTTTTCTCAAAACTAGACATATTATCAAAAATATTAAAGTATTTATGATCGTTCTAATTTTTATCAAAAATTTATTACAATTTCTTTGAAAGTGCCTAAGTCACGTCCCTCTC
>JAARMF010000643.1:42338-74095 GCA_022844705.1 Toxascaris leonina | reverse complement strand
AAGACCACCCGGAATGTTGAAAAACGGCATCAAGGTTCATCCGGAATGTTGGAAAACTGCGTCAAGGACCATCCGGAATGTTGGAAAACTTCATCAAAGACCATCCGGAATGTTGGAAAACTGCATCGAAGACCATCCGGAATGTCAGAAAGCTGCATCGAAGAGCACCCGGAATGTCAGAAAACTGCTTCGAAGGCCATCCGGAATGTTGGAAAGCTGCATCAAAGACCATCCGGAATGTTTGAATACTGCATCAAAGACCACCCGGAATGTTGAAAAACTGCATCAGAAACCACCCGGAATGTCAGAAAGCTGCATCGAAGACCGCCCGGAATGTCGGAAAACTGCATCAAAGACCATCCGGAACGTTGGAAAACTGCATCAAAGACCATCCGGAACATTCGAAAAGTGCATCAAAGACCGTCCGGAATGTTGGAAAACTGCATAAAGCAATAACTGCGACGATCGAAGCGCTGTCACGTTTATTGGAATACATGAAGGGGCAGACTTTTTTATATTCACTAAATGGATTCTTTTTTTTTTTCATAAGAAGTGAACATACTTTTCCCCGGTTAGTTAGCGAGCCAATAGAAGCAATAAACTTTATGTTAGCGCATCCTAGATATTGGCTCATTCTACATATTGCAAATGTTGACCCTTCGAACCGATCCCACTGGTCAACTTTTGACCACCAAGTTTTGCTGACCACTGAACCATTGATTAATGCAATTTTTGGTCATATGCCACCAACCAACCGATCAAGCGAATATCGGAAGAAATCAACCGATCAAACGAGTTCTGTCATTTGAGGTTTTTGTGCACTAATACTACACAGTTGTCTGTTTGCTATACAGTCGTAAATGAAACCTATCTGAAAGAAGTGAGTTCTCTGGCGGATCCACCCATCTGACCAACGAATTCGCCACTTCAACCTTCTACTGCTGCAAGCCATGTACGAAATGTTCGTCTTTTCGTGATCGAATTGGTATAGAATGAAAATTGCTTGTTTAAAGTGCTTGCAACTTTGCATGCAAGTTCAGCTCTCTAAATCTCTCCTCAACTCTTCAAGGTTGTTGGATCAACTTGACCACTAAGAGACACTAAGCAATGTGCTTACAATCACCAGCTCTTTCTTCAGTGCTCACTCTCAACTGAATGGCACCGTTAAAGACAATTGAGCAAGTTGTACTAGTATTTATTACTCATCTTCTTTTACGTTTCTTGCAAATTCCTCTGGAATGCGCAGTGTGACGGCTTCATGCCTGTGCATGTTTCTTGGCATACTGGTTCGCTTTCAACCTATGAATTGCAGAAGTCCATGGATAAAGCTCCCCCTGGTGTATGTAAATATTAAACCAATATTTGTCATAAAAATGAAGCGAATTTTGTTTAACATTCTGTCGAAGACGACTTTTATTTGTTGAGGATTCGAGGAACCCTTTGCTGAGATCAGAGAAATCGCTTACGGAATCATTTCGTTGTTTCTTAATGCTAACGCATTCGAGGGGTTCACTTTCAAATCTATGAAAAAGCGAATGTGATGTAAATTTGCTTGGTGTCTATTTGTGTTGTGTTGTTAATCTAGAGACATCTCAATAGAGAGTTTATTTTGCATTCATCTGAATGTTCGAATATCGGACAGTCACCCAACACTTCGATGTTTAGTGTTAACTGTTTCGATTAATTCAATGGTAAAGCGATGAACAAAATAAACGAATACTCCAATCGGTTATAAGAAAATAAAAAACTAAAAGTATACAAAGTTAAGGAAAGCATCTCTGCGGTAATTCTATTCTTCCATCGCAGTATAATCTCGAAATCCTTTTTTCTCAATCATTCTTCACGCCATCATAAGGAAAGCTTCTATGTTCGCTATTATTTATTATTTCCTTCAAGAGACTGCCCAACAAATGTCGAATTCAACACATTCCGTCATCCTCAATAATAGTCTCTTTTTATATTTTTTGCAGTTATGGATGAGGAATGAACACTTTTCTGGGCGGACGGAATGATGAGATGCCTTTATTCCAGAGTAAACACGTTTTCCGACTTGTTTTCATGATTTTACTGCTTATTGGATCAGATATTTAAAAACAGCAGATATGGATGCTTCTTAGAACATCAGACTAACGGGCATTAGAAGGCAACTCATTGCATGAGTCTCATGCTTTCTTAAGTCATAAATAAGCGCAATGCTTCAATCATAATCCCCTCCTCTTCGTATGACTTCCCCTTTAATTATATATTTCTTCAAAGATTTTCAAGCTGTAACGAGCTCTGACTAGGTCCATTTCACCTGACTGTGTGCCTTCATCAAGAAATCAGGTGATCCACGAACGCTTGACTCTTCCCGCATGATTCGAATTACTGTAGGAACGTTGTGAATGTACACTTTGTCGTTATTTTTGTCACCTCTGCAGAATAGCTTCATAGAAGTACGGTGAACTCGCATATTTGTATGCGGTTGCGTGTGTGTTTCTCTGTCTTTCGGGTTGGTTACAATTGGAGCTAAATAGCAAAAGTTGACCGATGCAGTCGAATGTGTAGATCGGTTTTGTGTGCCGCGTTTTGTGTTGATCCATCGAAATGAGAAATTAAAGTATGAGCATTATAACTGTCCAACACCTGTCTAGGTATTATGCCGAATGGGAAGTCGTTTCACATCATCGATCGCATCATAAAAATGCATTTTTGAACATATTTTTGCTGCGATGCGCTCGAATAACAAATACATCGAGGCCATACTTTTGTAATTAATGATGCTGCCCCAATATTTGCAATGACTTTTCTCATCGGTGCAGTAATGAAGTGTATTGAACGGGGGAATACTCTATCGCGTAGTCTGATGACTGAATAGAATTTGACAGCGATTTGACGGCGGCGTATTCGATTCGGTGTCAAGGAATCGATGCAACCCTGCAGTCGCTGCTTTATATAGCTCCTACTCTCGTGCCGATAGTCTACTCTTCATTTCATCTTGCAACGGAGAATTTTTATCCATTCTTGGTGGCTTCTGTTCCCTCCAGCTGTATCCATATGAGCTGTTTTCATATTTTAAAGGAAACTGAGCTTCAAATTAACAGAACGGAGCAGTTGAAAATAAGTAAACTGATGATCACCCTTACAATAGATAAACAAAAATTTCCATGTAAAGTTGGCAATTCCAGCTAATGATAACGTTCGAAAATAAAGAGTGTACTCTACAGATGCAGCTACAGGAACTATAAGAAACAAATAATGCCCTCTACATAACATACGGTGCAGCTCTCTTATGATCACGTTCTTGTTCCTATATCACAGAAAAGAACTAAATAGTTGTTAGAGAGTGCTTTTTGAACTGTCAGTATTTGCAGTATATTTACAACTTTCCTTTCCTTTATGTACGGAAATTTTAGGAGGAGAAGAATTTAAACGTCCTTTTACACGCACATCCGCTAGAGGCGACCCGGATTGTCTCCAGAGCGTTTTCGCCTTCCTTCCGCCGCTTCCTTATTGTTGTCGGCAGTTTCTCAATCGTTATCGTTTGCAAACCACCGAAGACAAAGTTTGAAAGTGCGTTTAAAAGCGCTCCTTAATGTGCAAACGGCATGTTTAATATACCCACGCATATTGCGTGTGCATCGTTTTATAACAACAACTCTCACATGCTACAATGTTTCACTCGCTGCATTAATAAAATTGGCGGCGCTTGCAAATTCGGATTGCAAAACTATTGCGATGTGACGAGAGTTATATGTCCAACAAAAATATTTTCCCACTTTCGCTTGAAGAAGCAAAAGCCTCATAGCATGAAACTTTGGTACTTCTGTTCCATTTCCTTTCAACGGCATCTCTCTGTGGCTTCCCTTCCCTCCCACTCCTATTTCTCGCCCCACTCTTTCCCACTCCACCGCTACTTCCTGTCTGCCTTTTACGATTTCCCTTCTTTTGGAGATGGCTAGCTTTAAATAATTGCTGTATTTTAGGATTGTAAATTTGTATTGTTGGGTCGAATTATCATCACTTATGCAACTCATATTCCAATTTCAGAAATCAGCACCATCTCGCTGATTTTTCTGTAAAGAGGGCAGAAGGGGAATACAGCCCACCAAAGCAAGCACATTAGTAATAATCACTCCTCTATTCTCAAGAAATGAAATCATCTACTGGTGTCAAAACACATTCTTCTGTATTCTATGGAACTTTGAACTATTACCCGCAGTCCGTATTCCGGTCGCATCATTCTTTTGCGTTGCCTTATTCCCGTTGCTGTGCGTTTCTTTAGCAAAGATCTTAATGAGATGAGGTCAGTCGGTCACTTAATTTGGGAGCAACGAGAGATCTTCCGAATTCATTGATTCACTTCTGCGAATGCAGCATGTTGCTTAAAGTTTGTAACTGAGACTTTTCGTCATCAGACCCTTCAAGAATGGATGATCGAACAGAGTGGTCACGTTGTTGGCGCAGCCAATGTCAGTTATGTTCTTCAAGCCGTCACTGAAGTGCTATGATGTGAGTTTAATGCAGTGCAACTGAAGAAGTTTTTCGCCTATAAAGGCATTCTGATAGTTCATTTTTCAACAACTTTTTTAATATGGCAAGAAATTGCAAAGTAACTGAGAACAGTGCCTAATGGATTCAGAAGACAATAGCTTAATGATGGGAAGATGTCGGATGTCGCTGATTCTGAAGGCCGTAAAGGATGAGTTGTCCCATTGTCACTCAATGAATCGTTTTGGTGTGCGATGTCGTTGAGTCGTTTCGTGAATGCAAAACAGCGATAATCCCTCGGAGTCGTTTGTGTTCCCTCTCGTCGGAGTAGAGGTGGCAATATTCTTCGGGATTATTCCGACAGATTAAATAGAGGAACTTGTTTAATAAAATGAGAGCGTTAATTGCAAGTTGTGACATGCAATGCGCAGCTGCCAATCAGTAACGATGGAATGATCTAAAACATGCCACTTTACGTGCATAAATAATGTCGAGAATCTGGGTTTATGAATCACAACGGCAAAACGACTTTACCAAACGTTGCGATGAAAGTTTTCTGTCACAAGGCTGCAAACTGAAATATTCTCTGAGTAGACCTTGCTGTTCCTTGATTGTTCACTCCAAAACAGGTGGATATGCAGAATGCCAATTAAGACGGAATGACGTACAACAGCTTATTCTAATTCATCTATGATTTCTGAAATTTGGAAGATTGATATAAATGAAAATGGCTGGTCAAATATAAAGGAGAAGAGTTGTCTCAAGCAACATGGACGACCCCGCAGTTGTTGGATTGATGTAAAAGCACTAATGGCCATTATGAGAGGATCATCCTACTCGGTACAAACAAATACCGGACATTTGAAGTAACGCGAAGAAGTCGATGTTTCTGAACCACCGCATGCAGTTGTGTTTGAATATGCACGAATGTAGGATAAATTTTGGATCGGGATGCACCTCTAACACAACTTGAGAGATATTTCGAAGAAACTAAGGATTATGGATCTAGCTGGAATAAATCGGATAACAACCTATGAAGAGTGGACGAAAGCTCGCTTCGGCGTATTTGCCCTTCATCCCAGATATATGGGACTGACCGTGCCACCTCTTTTGCTCGCTATCCTTTTTTCTCAAGTCGTGCCGGGGCAAAGCTTTCATCAGCGTGATCTGTTCTAACAAAAACGTCGAATCTTTGCTCTTATGGGAGTGTTGCGGTGTTTACCTTCCACTCACTTCTTCGCTCCATTTCTTCATCTCATTTGCTCCTCAGAATTTTGGCAATATCATAATATCGCGATAGCAACACTTGCATGTTTAACCTGGATTCATTCGGGCAGTTAGTTCATCAATTTATAACGTTATTATTGAGAACGTAGTTGATTATCTGCAAATAACAACGGTCCTTCACTTTTGAGCACAGGGGGAAGAGTGATAGGTATTTTGATGCAATCACCTTCTCTCCCTAATTTTTCCGTTAAAACTGCGCATGCAGTTCTGTTGACGCACACCTCGATTGGCTTGCAAGTGAATTGCTTTCCAGGCAATTTGGCTTTCAACTGAAGTGGGAAGGGGCGATTGAGCTGAGGGCATAAGGGCACTCCAGAAAGGGTAACGCACTCAGACACAGCCATACCGCATGAATGCCTTCGGCAATCTGCAGCAGCCATTCTTTGACGCAGCACTGAAATACTTCATTGTGACACTTTTCGCACTGTTTGGCTACGTGTGGATGAATATTTGTGAAAGATGACAGCAAATGTTGAGGGGGACAGACTGGAGAGTGCTTTTTTCTCTTGCTAGGGCAAGTAAGCTTTCGTTGAAGATGCGAGAGATCAATACTCAACATGCGGCTGTCTTGTAGTACTTTCAGTTGTCGCATACGGCTTGAGTGCTCGTCTAACTTTTTGCCAACTTTTGCTTACACACAGTGATTTCCACCAGTCAAGAATTTCTGAACCGATTGTCTGAGTCGTCAGAATTTTTCTGCTTTGGCAGTATTTTTCAGATTTTTATTTCGCACTGAGTATGCGTGGCAAAGTTCCTTACAGTGTTGAGTGATGCTGGGAAGAAATCATTGCTGAGCTGTGTCAACTTAATGCTTTTGTGACACACGTTTATCCTGTGGCACCGTTATATGGATGGCATATTCATAGGATATTGATTAAACTAAACAACGTGAAGAAACACGGGAGTGTACTGATCTGCTCTAGTTGAGTAAATCCGCTCGCTTTTGAATATAGCTGACCTCCACTCAATGCGCTCGGAACGGCGTTTTTCGTTTGTTCTAAATGAGGTGACATTTTTTTGCTTTGAATGTTCCTCCGATATTGTCTACCGTTTTCTCCGCAGGATGTGCTCCAGTGGTTGATTCCACCTTCATTGTTACTTTTTTGCCCTTAGAAGTCTAGACTTGCGCTTTCTCAAAGATAAAACAAACCTTTTAGAGAACGATGGATTTATAATTTATAGGCTTTTAATCGGAATTTCTGAATAGATGGTAAACTAAATTGCGCTTATATGCGCGGAAGTGGTCTATCCTAAAGATTGTCGCTTTCTCGCAGTTCCCCTCGTTCACTCGTTCCACTGCAAAGAAGACCGTTGCACTTATAAAGTGCAATCCGTGAGTGCTTTCAAATCACTCGATCGTTCATTCTTACTGAGTGTTTATAAATTTTGTGGAGTAATTTAAACGGCAATTATATGTGAGGGAATACCGAAATTAATCGGCATTTCTGTATTTTCCGCTGATTATCTTATCAGGAGTGGCCATCTCCCAAATTTGTAGTTTATGCATTAATTTGCTGCATCCGCGAAATTTCAATGTGAAGCAAGAAATTGGGAGCTATGAGCCCATTGATTTTTTCTTTGAACGTCTTTTCGATTCGCGTTTTCTATTTGCTTGCCTCATTGTTATGCGTTACATATTATCGCAACATCGTGCACACACGTATTTGCATGTTTGGCTGCCTATGCGGTATCTTCAACGAGGAAACCCTTGAAACTAGGACTTCATAGTTTGCTCTGCATAATCTTCACTTCAATTGATCTGTATATCAGTTCGAAGCTAGTCCACTTCCTTCGGCAAGGGATCTTAAAAGTTACCGCAGATCAGCATAGGGAAGTGTATTTCACGAATCGTTGGGTCATTACAGCTTGAAGCAGGAGCTGTTTGTGAAGCGCATGTGGAAAACTGATGCGAAATGTGATTTTGCAGTTCCGTTGATTGTTTGTCTACAAGTCCAGAAACAACAGTAAATGAGCACATTTCACACAAAGCTCGGTGGATTTATACAACGAGGCGAAAACATTATCTGTTTCTGGGACCAATTCGATCTACTGTAGAATGAGACTGACCTGCAAAATTAAGGGCACTTTTTATTGTTCGATTCTTTCTGAGACACCTCTGTGGCAGACGGTTTCTTTCTGTGGCTTCCATAGTTAGCAGTTTACAGTATCTGAGTCAAATATCAGATTGAAATGAACAAAAACACCGATGTGCAAATGCTGTCATCTGAATATATGGTCACCTCTCTTTCTAGAAGAGGGCCTATTGAATGAAGGCATTCTCCCAAGTTGCTATAGTCAACAGAGCGATTTTCAATGCAGTAATAAGATGTAGGCCTTGTTGGTGTGCTACTGAACAAGTTTGCTAATGAATGTCGTCAAGATTGTTATATCGTTCGGCTGAGTACCTCTCAGTCTTCACATCGCTAATTGCAATATTCGTTTTGAGTGGAAGAGTGCACCGGGAAGGATCATTAACAACGAGTCAACAAGAAGTCAAAGAACTAGCAACGGAGTTCTCGAGTTGTTCTCTTCGAAGAAACCAATGGCAGTTTTCAAAAAGCTGAAAAAATCCAAGGAGAAACATGTCGTATTGCCTGATCCCGAACCTGTGAAGCAACTCGACAAGCGTGTTGGTCTCGACACCTACCGTGATTTCTTCACACTAAAAAACTATTGGAAGGCGATCGATCGTCGAAGAGCAGATGCCGGAAACCATTTATTGCACAGGTACTGCACTTAGTAAAATACACTTTATAACGCAATGCGCCCTAATCCCACTTTGCAATTTAGTGGTTAGAGCTTGCAGTTCAAAAAGCACACTGAGCCTCAGTCTAGAGAGCTCTCTACATTGGTTTGCAACAGTCCGAGTATTCCATCAAGCCAAAATTCACCTTCCGAAGTGTTTTTATTCGAGCGTCGCGTATCAACGATCTGCAGTTCATCATAAAGGGGTCATTTCATTACATCTTAACGGATGGATTTCAGGAGAAACAAGTTAACTGAGCTATGCCTCAAACTTGACTTATTTGTTCGATTTGATCGCAAATTGCATTATTCGTTTAATGATTGCAAATTGCTGTAGCAACTCTCTTTGATGCAGCTCCATTTTACATAGCGCTCCGTTCCTCAACACTTTGCAGACTACATTATCAATCGTTTACTTACAAACGTAGACGGATCTCGTTTTGATCAATTGAAATAAAGAACATTTCGATTCGCAGTGCTCCTCATAATTGCTCATAAAAAATGATATTTGTGGCTAGTCTCGTTGATTTTATCAGTTTCTTCTCCAATCAAACTGCAAAATTCGTGTTTCTCGAAAAAAAGACCTGAACCATTTTAAGAATAGCAGCGATTGTGTCGCTGAAATGGGTTTGGATTTCAAAAACAGCGAGAATATTGCGCTTTTAAACGGAATAACTGCGCTTCTGGCAGGAAGTACAAATCACAACTTTATGTGTACCTTCTATTTGAGACACCCGCCTCCACTGACTGCCTGCTATCTCTCATTCACATCCTCGATCGCGCTAATAATTTGACGTCACCTCAGAAATTGTATTTGAATCGACTGCGCAATTAAGGCTCTATATGTGATCGAAGGTGCCATTATATCAGTCAAGAACTCACATTATAATTGAGCAACCCTTCCCCTTCACTAACTGATGGATGACGTTGGGGAATACAGACTTTTCCAAGAAGCAGGCGACAATCGGACACTAAACAAACAGCGGAAGGAACTGAAAATTCCTTAACATGTAGAAAGCTATACAAACGAATGTAATATGATCAGTGTTTTTGGGAGGTTTTATACTCAATGCAAATGACGGGTCAAATTTCTGTTCCTTTTGTGTCTTCAAATGCGATGTGCACTTCGGAGGCACATCAATTATGACTTCTTGAAAGGTGGCAAATGAGAAAGAATGTCGACAGACACATCGAAAATGACTGAGAGAAGCAGTCATTGCAGGTGGACATTTTTGAGGGCCGTGTGGGAAAGCACATTAGGATGACTGGAACGTGCGCGCTATTTGTATTGTGTCGAGATATCGCTTTGTTCTGTAAAACACAGTGACGCCTTCGCTGAAGATAACAACGGGATGTGCCGAATTGGAGATTAGGTGGTGTGCTTTATAGTCACTGAGTTCTACGGCCGCAGCTTTCGTGACTCGATTGGTGAGGCTGCTGGACAGACAAGCAGACAGACATGCACAAATGCTTATTCGCGCAAACAAGCTAATGTGGTTTCGAGAAAATGTACAACGGTCTCATAGAATGTAAGGTATATGTGCTGGACAATATTCGAAGGTTATATAGTTAAAAGGGTGCCATGATATTTGGGAAAGCGAATGCGATTCGAAAGAGAAGCATACCACGGACCCCAAAATGGAAAATTTCCGACATTTCTGTTGATGCACAAAATGTTTTGCAGAATTGTAGCCGTCAGAGGAAGAATTGCGTGAGGTTGTCTCATTCAGACAACAATTCTAATTTACTTTGTTATTTAACATCCACGGCATTGTTTTCCACAAAAGTCGCGAGAAATTGTGCTTAGTGTGAATGCAAGACCATACATAAGCGACACTTCGTTCAAGATTGCTTCCTCAGTGTATTTTATATCGAATAACGCGCACATCAATATTTTTTCTATCTGCTGTACTCTTCAGCCTTGCTATGACGTCCATCGGATAGCAAACAAATTCGCCACCGCAAATACGCAACAAAACAGAGAACTTCACATTTCGCAAGATACACTGCCTATCCAATAAAAACGTTGGATTGCTCACCAATGATTCTTCTCACGGGAACTCCTTGCATTGTGCTTACCACGGGTTACCCGTTCCTCTACATTTTGCATCTGAATAAGTCATTCAGGCGTAAATAAAGTCTCACTTGAATGAAATATCATGTGCATCGCATTGCTGAACTTTCAAAAAGGACCACTCGGTAACAGAGCGCGAATGAATAATTTTGTTGAGTGCAAAGTTTCGAGCCGTATTTCGGCATTCGAGACACTGTCGTAGCACCTGAAGAATTCATCAGAACACTCAAACCTTACTGAGCTCTAATAAACATTAGCGTAATCTTCAGCCCTGAAACTTGTGGGAAGCTTCAAATTTTCAAACTTTACAAATAAGCTAACACCTTGTTCTTCTCGGAAATAAGCTTCCTCGTCGTTTTCCTCGACTCATTTAAGTTTTCTACTCCATTGATTTAGCAACCGGGTGTTTTCATTGCCAAGCGATCTCTTTTCACATTACTTATTATTACACATATTCAGATTGCGGGCACACCAGGTCTATCCCATCCAGATCCGATAGCATGCTCATTGTCTAAAAGGTACGGCACATTGGCATATCTTCAGGACGTTCCAGAAAAGTGCATGACTTTCAAAATAGCTCGTGCAAACTTCAAGATTTTAAAGACGAGTGCTCTGAAAGCGCAACTTGAGGGTTCGGGGTGACTCTCGTCATTCAACTTTTTCAATGGCTGAGGAAGTACAGCGGCATAATAGCCTAGGAACGTCACTCAACGCCAATAGGCGGTATCATGCTCAGCCATTGATGATGCGACCACAGCACTCGCTTTTTTAGTTGTTGAGCACCTTAATTGCTCTGTGCTATTTTTGCTCTGATCTCATATTTCTGCTCAAAAATCGGCCGTACATTGCACATTTCCATGACAAATCCACCAGTAGTGTGATGAAGTCTGCTTAAGTCAACTTAAGTGAATAGCCAGAAGATTAGTGGAAATGAGCATTTGCTTCATTTGAATGCACTTTTATGAGATAAACTCACATTTAGTTGTTTGAAGTTTGCAGTGCGCTGCAATTGCAACTTTCTAATTTTAGTTCCCTCATATGCTACTAAATACTTCTCCGATCAATTTCAGTTCCTGATGTACAATCAATCTTGAGGGAGTAAATAATTGCATTCACACGAATTATCACTGAAACAAACGCACTATACGAAAGGAAAAACCATAATGTGTGCTTTTTGCATTTCGCTCCTTTGAGCGATTTGCTTTAGAAATTACCGACAGAAAGCTAGCATATGAACGAAAACACTCCCATCTTTTTGTTGATACGACCGTTTGCAGAAATCTTGTTTCTGGGAGCTTGCTTCTCAACACAGCTGTGCCGTGTCTGTGTGTCGGTATGTGCATTTGTTCGTTCGTATACATATATGCAGGCGTAAACGTCTGTATTTGTGACTGTTCAAAGCCGGCAGCCAAAACTTCGCGGCGATGATGTACTACCATGGAATAACCTCTCATACCAATTTAACGTTACTCTGTCAACAGAAAGGAGTCAAAGTTATTGCAAGGCGAAATACTCTGCATATATTTAGCACGGTTCGGCTGTGTTGCACCGATCGGATCGCAAAAAAATGAGTTGTTTCGAGAGGATTTGCACAAGCAGTCGAGTTAATCAAGTCATTATTTTGCGCATCTTTCAGGTTATGAAAAAGTTCAGCAAGGGGCAGTGAACGCAAGATGGCATACGGTTCCATTTCGCCTGCCACGATCCTGCATTAATTTGTGACCCGCTTCGTTCAAAATGAGAAAGCGGCAAGCGCAAAGTGTGTGCAATGCTTTTCTCGCATTTATATGTCCGCTATTCCTTTTCTACTTGATGGATCAACGCAAAATAGGACGCAGAAGAACAGACTGTGTCCAGACTATATCCAACCCTCTAAATTGCTAGTTAAAATGTCTTTCGGGTTGAAATGTACTGACAGACATGCGTGCAGACGAAAAAATCATCATTTCTCTTCACCGCGTCTTTTGCCGGTGAAAACGTGTATGAATTCATGCGTAACGCGCTGACAAGTTATTCAGTTTAGGGAACCTTCGCAAATGTTGCTACTCTCGTTATTTATACTCATCCAGAAAAAACTCGCTCAATTCAGTTTCTCTCTCAACTGCATCAGTCGAGCACCTAGCTCAGCAGGCCAAAGCTGCATGTCCAGAATGGTCACTGACATTTATTAAAATTCACAATTGAATATCTATTGCTTATAGCGTTCTCTTTAGCGAATCTAACACTTCAGAAGATATTTTTGCCGCTTTATTCACCAGAGGACATTTCGTTCATCGTCGCCACAACTGTTATGCAGTATCACTAACCTCCAAATTCTTCTGCCAACTGTTTATTTCCCACAGTTTTATTGTTTGATTCATACCTACATTGTAGCCATTGCATCAGTTGATGGTGTGCTTTATATGTTCGTGAACTTGTGAAAGAGGAGACTGACCGATTAATATTTTATGATTTAAGAGCTCCTTGAAAATTGATTCAAATAGACAGGAGCCGAATTTAACGTCATAAAAACTACTTCCGTCTGAAGTGCTTTTCTTGTTGAAAGGCATCAATTAGGAGTACCGGCCTCTAGATGCTTCTTCCACAAACGACTGAATGCGTAAGTTCGCTTTCTTCGATGGCCTCACGGTGGCGCAGAAGGCTACTTTGTACTTTTGTGATACTGGCGCACATTTCTGGTGTAAGCATAAGCGAACGTTCACATACGGCGATTGTTTGATGGTAATATGAGCTAGTCACTGAAATAGTTGAAGGCTTGAATTCGAAAAGTATCTGCCCGTACATAGCAGCAGTTCAATAGGAATCGCCATTCCGTGCNCTAGTCACTGAAATAGTTGAAGGCTTCAATCCGAAAGGTATCTGCCCATACATGGCAGCAGTTCAATATGAATCGTCATTCCGTGTGCAAGGCAACGCAACTAAGCAGGTGAATAAAGGAAACAGAGAACGAAAACGGGTCCACACCTATCGTAATGCGATGACGTCGACTCGTACTCACTCAGAATCGCTCGATCGACACAATCTTCCCACAACTATGACGTCGACCGGTATCATAGAATTAAGTTTAGAACAGCGTGAGCAAGCAAACAAGGCACACAGCTCTATAGCTTTGTCACGGCGTTGCACAATTGCAGCCAGATGCTAGCGTATCCTCAAGAGCATTGGCAGTCGTTNCCTGCTCGCAGCCCTTGTTTCTTGCTGAATCCTTGTCCTACTTCACTGACCGACGTAGCACCAGGTTGACCCGTCGAATTGCATATTCCTTCACATTCTCCAGTACTCGGTCGCTGCATTGCCTATCAGCAATTACAAAGTCATCGTTATTCGATGGCGGACCATCGTGAACTACATACCTGAATCATCGATTGTTGTTCATATTGTATTCAAGCATTCTGACGAGTGCTGCTTATCAAAGGATTGCGCTATTGCAATGGAGGACGAATTTGATATAATGCGTGCAGCGGCTGCTTATTGTTTCGCATATTTTGTTTTTGCATCATTCAGCAAATGATTTCTCAAGGAGGAATCTACTATATCCACTATTATTGACTGTTCTGCGAAGTGCTTTTTTGAGCATAGAAGAGGCAATACCTCTCTATTCCTGCCCCTATGCCAACAGTTGTCACCACTTTGCTTTAATGCAGCATTGCTTTATGTGTTTCGCCATTCTGTTCTCTAATTTCGACTCTGATACAAGAAAACTGAGGCTGCAAAATTTGTTGGACATGATGCATGCCACGGAATTGCCCAATACATCGACCTTTAGTTTAATCCACGAGCTCTTGATGGAGCTTTAGGTGCTCGAGCATTCGCAAAATTACCATATGCATAATGAAATATACCGAGTAATGTTTTAATATTTTATCTAATCCCATCGTCAGTACAAACCTTCTACGACAGAGTCATTTTTCCAAAAACCGACCAATGTAAATAAAAACCTGACCGATGTACGGTGCACTTACCTGTCGTGAGATCCGACAGCTGAGCGCGGAATATGATGCCAGAAATCACTTCTTATGTGAACTGCACTTATGAAAACCTGTGAATCTACGTGCAAGATATATGGATGTGCATGCTCGGAAGTTGGCCANGACTGTTCTGCGAAGTGCTTTTTTGATTATAAAAGAGGCAATCGCTTTACGATGACGGTTTGACTCTGCATTGCCAACTAACTGTTTATAACAGTTCAAAAATCAACTGAACTCTGGCTGCGTTTTTGTTTTGGTATTGCTACATGTCGAACATTGCTTTGCCGATTAGGTAGACGAGTGAGCAACGAATGATTCGGGGATGGGCTCAGGAAGCAGTGCACAATCTCCTCCAAAACGAGTGGAAAAGCCAGCAGTCGAAGAATCGAACGAGCAAAAGTGTGATCCACGTTTGCCTTATCCAAATTTTCGTGAACTATTCACGCTGAAGAATTACTGGAAAACGGTACGTAGAAACGAGAAGGATTGTGGCAAAACTATGCTTGCCAAGTAGGTTGCCCCTCAATATTTTATAGGAATCTTTCAGTTCGTTTCGAGCAGATTTCTTTTTCCAATTGCGCGGATCAGTTCATTTTAAGCAGTCTTGATTGCGGCGAAACATTTTAGATGTTTCACATTCACTTGGGAACGCTAAATGGACAGGTGAGATGATAATATAACCGTTCGGTAATGGCAAAGGAAATGTCTCATTAGTAACATAAATCATTTCAAATTCATAATCATCAACGATGCCATGCTTTCCAAATTTTTGTTAATGAATTGAGGCAATTCAACGTTCATCCCACATTATCTCAAGCAATTCAAACGACTCGATTTTGTTTCCAAAAATCTTCGGAAATTCAAGCGATTAGAATCTTTTTCACAAAATCTTTTGGTGGCAACCCGTTCAAAGCCTTTGTAAGCTTGAGTGGTCCCTTTTTTTGCTTTTTCTGGAAAGAAAAACCAAAAGGTTTAAACAATTCGACGCTTTATTAAAAATCTGTTCTGCGACTTGAAAAATCTCTCCCAAACAGTTCCCTTGAAAAGAAAGTGCGGAATTTTTGCCTAGATATTCTTGCATTGCTGCTTTATGTCATATTTTTCGCGGTGATCCTGATTGCATTTCACTTGCTCCCTCTAATTATTGTGCAGCAACTGTATGGGACCCTTCTGCCGTATAAAGAAAAAAAAAGTTCTCAAAAACTGACATTCCTGGGAACTGACCTAGCTATTGTATGTCATTTTTGGAAGCGTTAAATTCCACCAGCATTTTTTGGAATTTGTTATCTCGTCTCTTATCACCTCCGATACGAACTTCAACTCGATGACGACTAGAGCTGCAATGTGCTGCATTGAATGGTTTTTGTGGAATGTGCTTCAAAAAGAGAGCATTTGAGGTTTTGTCTTCTAGAAGCTAGGAGTGTGACCGTAACGAACAGGAGGTTATTTGTGATGTCACTTGCGCGTGTTCCTGATGTGGTAGTGCTGATGAGATTGTTTCCACGCCTTCATTAACGAAACTATCGATATGCCGCATTTTCGGTCGCCAAAAACATACTACACATAGTAGAGGTACACAGCATCCAACTCTCGAATTCATTAGCGTTTGAAAATTTTGCTTGTCACTTCTGATGGAGAGACAACCTTTCACTGAATGGAACGAAATTGATGGGATGCATCCTCAAGTGCAGTTGCCATAAAAGAACAAACCCCTAAAGAGTGGCGTAAAAGAGTGATTGTCACTGAGAGGCTACGAAACTTGTACTGGCCACGAACGTTAGGTTAGAATCGCAATGATGAGTCAAAAATTGTTATAAAGATCTCGAGAATTGTATGAACAGATGAAAACAGCTTACAACTTATCCCCTGCTGCGTGTTGTGTGTGCGACGACTGCTGCAACATTACTTGCTCGCTTCTCCGAACAACGATGCGCTGAATTCGTTTAGGGTCGAAAACACTTTTTCTCGTATTCAACTTTTTCGAGAGCCCTCAGATTCTCGCGAAAATTTGATGTCAGAGACTGGAGCAATCAAACTGATTTGATGCTCCTCTCATAACAATGAAATGCGAGTAATACCTTTGTAGCATGCTATAGTTTTGGTTTCGAATTTTAACTCAAAAATGACTTTTCCTTCTTCACTGCCTGAAGGGGATGGGAGATGGCTTATTCATAACGTTTCACTCAATAACTCAATGATCTTATTAGTTCACAGAATTATTTGCTCACTGCCTGCACTTAATGAACCTTTGCATCTCATTACCTGCTGAGTGTAGAGAGTGAGCCTTTTGAAATTCTTGGTAATAAAACGAAATAACCTAGTTGGCAGACTCAGTTCATCAAAGAGTAGGTGACGCGGATGCTTTCAATAATCTGTCCAGCTGCATGATCCTCTGAGATTGGCACTGCAGCATGCTAGCAATTTTATAGACAGGTTGTCCTTTAAGAATTGACTTATGATGGAATTAAATGACTGATGCCTTTTTGCGCCTAGAAAGCTTTTTCATTCGCAGTTCTTTATGGGGAATCCATTTCATCACTTTTTGTTATCGTGAAAAACTTTTCGACCAAGTGT
Source organism: Toxascaris leonina (assembly GCA_022844705.1). Lineage (NCBI taxonomy): Eukaryota > Metazoa > Nematoda > Chromadorea > Rhabditida > Ascarididae > Toxascaris > Toxascaris leonina. The sequence continues at coordinate 56,977 of JAARMF010000643.1, read as the reverse complement.
GATCTTTGAATTGGCTCATAGTCGAGCGGTACCTTTGCTGCAAAACAAATAGGGATCATATCTTTGAATTGGCTCATAGTCGAGCGGTACCTTTGCTGCAAAACAAATAGGGATCATATCTTTGAATTGGCTCATAGTCGAGCGGTACCTTTGCTGCAAAACAAATAGGGATCATATCTTTGAATTGGCTCATAGTCGAGCGGTACCTTTGCTGCAAAACAAATAGGGATCATATCTTTGAATTGGCTCATAGTCGAGCGGTACCTTTGCTGCAAAACAAATAGGGATCATATCTTTGAATTGGCTCATAGTCGAGCGGTACCTTTGCTGCAAAACAAATAGGGATTATTCTATGCTCCGCGTTCGCTTTAAGTGAGAAACACATACCTTCTTCAAGTGCATGCGACATGAAGAAAGCGCATTGGTGCATAGCAAGTCATCGTGGTCTGCACGAACAGAGTTGAACCTCTCAAGAGACGACACTTTTCGTAAAATTTTTTACTCAACTCTCATAGTCTCGCATGCAGCAAATAAACGCATTGCTTGCTATGAAGCGAACACAAAGGGGGATGCAACCCATCTCAGTGATTTTAATTCTCTATTAGCATGAGATGAAACGTTTTTAAAGATGCGCCCTGAGGAAATGAGCGACCTGAAGTGAAAGATAAGTGGCCGAAAGATTGAATTGCATTGAGAACACACACCGCTTTTAAAAGTGCAATAACCACACATTTGCAATGGCAATGTTGCAAGGGTTCTCTCTGATTGCTGGACATATGAAGTCGTTTCAACCCTGAAACATTGGCGCGCCAAGAACAGTTTCGCACACTAGTCTCAAGGCGCTAAAAGTTGTATAAAAGGTGGCAAGGCTAGTTCAGTGTGTAATTTTAAAGTGATGGACGAGTGGTGTGCAAGGACAGGTGCATTAGATTGGTGAAAATGTGAGAGGCGTGCATATTTGCCAATTCGGCCCACTTAATTAGCACGGGATTCTCGTCACACTGCTTGTATTTCTAATGTTTTCTAAGCAGTGCGGTGTAAAAAAGAATTATTATTACGGCCGTCACTGAATATGAAATTCCCGCATATGATGGGAAAGCAGTTCTCAATTTTTTTTTCAGTTCCTTTTCTGAAATCAGAGCTAATAGTCCACTAAAATTCGAAGGTCTCAATTTTGGGCAATCACCGCGGGATGCCCAGCTCTCATAGGCAAACTGAAAGCTCATGATTTCCGATTTGCGGTGTTCCAAGTTGCTCAGGAAAGCTTCTCTGACGCGCAGTTCTTTAAAAGCTTCTTTCCTTTCATAAAATCATTCAACCGAAAATTTCGCAATTTCATTTGTACGGCAAACATAATAAAGACGAACTTATCGTGAAGATGCGAACCATCAGACCCCATCTGGTTATCGACTTCCAAAGTTGCAACTCACTCTTCCTGACGCCAAAATAGCGACATCACGGCGTCCCAGTGCGTGATTGCCGTCATTGCTAGAAGACGACATCTCCTGCCCCTAAATGCACGAGACCAACATTCATGACTTTATCAGCTTATCGCCTGATAGAAATTCTAGCTTCCTTTTCGTCACCCTTTATTAGCAACCTCTTCTTTCAGCACGCCGTAATTTCCGCTCGATCCAAGCTCAACAACTTAACTAAACCTCAGTTCACGTGAATCATAGCTTAACCTAAATGGCCTCAACTTCAAATAATTTATACACTAAACTTTGCTTAACCTCAACTCCGATCAACGACAACGCCTTTGACTCGTATTCTAAGTTCACAGAAACTGAGGAACGCAAAAAGTAAACCGTTCAGTAACAAATCCACGACCATGCATCACACTCAACCCAGCAGAGGGTTTATCAACTCGCAGGGCACAACCTTGTACTACAGCGCATATATGTTCGCACATAGCACAACAACTCACTTCCACATATTCCGAAGCGTGCTGGATGCTTAAAGCCGTTATACTGTGTATCACTCCAAACCAGATACACTCAGCAATTAATGTCACAATGTAAAGTTGAGCATGTCATACGCGACTGATAAATCACTCATCAAAGCAATCACTCGATGATGAAATTTCGTATATCGTCGTCAAAGTGAGATTGTCGTCGAAATTTTGAGCAATGCCAGCAAAATACGTGATTTTGGAATTTTGTTCAGATCAACGGAATGAACTGTAAAGAATGCGGGTGGTTGCGGTATCCAAGAACGTTTGTCGAATCGGTTCAACCGTTTCATTTCCCAAATCCATTAGATGACATAACCAAAGAATAATGGATGTATAGATGATTATCACAAATTATATCAACGAATGAATGATGCTGTGACCATTCGTCGTCGATAAATAAAATTGTGCATTTTCGATTTGATGAGTTATAAGAGTCCGTAAACTGTTCTGGCAGAGTCCATCCGAAGGAGCTTTTATCAACGTCGAAGGTAATGACTGAGGCGTGAATTATTTAGTATAGTCAAAATGGTGTAATTATCAACGTGTTAGTGTGAGGTATTTAATATCTAAAACTTTTGAGGTTCTTTTAAGGCAAAGATCATTAATAACGCATTTATCAGTAACTCAGCGGTATTAAACACAAACAGTGAATGCAGAATACGGTCACTCAAAATTCTGTTGATTTCCAACAAATTCTTGAATATTTTTTGACCGCCGTTATGAGCTTTGCTAAAAATTATAAAAGCGCATTGTTGCACTCGTGTCTGCATATATATGACTCTCCTTTTAATTGTATCAATGAGCAGATTAGCAAAGCTGCTGCTATGAAATCTTGTGGATATTATCTACACCATTGCACCGCATTTTAACCAATGCTCTTGCGATTGTTCCGTTGTGAGATAAGTGAGCTTAAGGAGCTTGTTTTAGAGATCTCTAAAATGAAGCAGCCTTTATCTCTAACAACTGCACCTGCTCAATTTTGCATGATAGTTGCATCAATAAACACCCCATAATATTCGTATTAAACAACGATCATATCAGATCAGCAACATTAAATCTGATCCTCTGTTTACTTCAACCACGTAGTGCGAGAAGATCAAAATAATAGGAAGATAAATACAGCAATTGTGACAACTGATCTCGCATTCAAAATAATGCGAAAAAACTGAATATTTGCAGGTATTTAAAGCAGAATCCAGATAACAAGTCGAAATATCCGAAACTGAAGAACGTGAACGTCGATACGGTCGATGCGGCGACGAGCGATCCAGGATTCGAAGCAGTGGCCGCCGCATATCTCAAAGTATCGCTTCACAATGTTTTCTTAAAAGTAGTGCTGCTATAATTCCCCTTCCTAATGCCTTTCCCGAAAAGTTGACATATTGCACTCTGGCTGTCTATTTCAAACTGTTAGTGCATCGTGGTGCACCATACCACCGCTTATCACCCATCACTATGTAAGCATAACGTTTTTGTAACACACCAAAATGTTTCTGTGATATACCATAGTGTATATTGAGTTGGGCAGAGTTAGCTCATGAAACAAGCTCGTGTTAGATGGCATAGATGCCATTCTGTTTGAACACAAAATATCTATATATGTAGCAGTGATAAACAAGTGGCGGAATGCACCCCTAGATAGGTCCCTCTCAAACGATAAATCGCTCTTTCATAAGCTACCTGCAAAAATAGGATGTTGGGAATGAGGGTTTTATTTTTTGAGTGAGTTGGTCTCTGGTGTGAACGTTCGCAGGAGGGGTGTCTTTTGGTGCTCTAACCGCTGTAAAATGGAAAATGATCACCGCATGAAATGCTCTGAAATTTTCAACTGCTGTCAGTTGTTGATTGCTCCTTTGAAGGTCGACTATTCGACTTGAAATATGGCGCAGTAGAGCAATTTATGTTAGACATAACAAGCATCAAATTTCGTGGCTCTAACTTCGCTGCTTGCAGAATTGAAACTACTGAGCGTCAGAGGCAAGGCCACAGATAGACATGATGTTGCAATAATGCGCTGTTGCAAATGCAATGTTGCGAGCGCGAATGTAATAATATTGACGGAAATCATAACAAATCCTCACATAACTTTGCAACTGCTTCGGCTTGCATTGCCAAAAAATCAGTATATGCTTGCGAGATTAGAAAGTTTCGTCTTATGATATTGCATTTAATATCAGTTCGTCAAAAAAAAACGCATAAAAGAGGGTTGAAAATGCTAAAATGGTGGCGAACTTTTCAATATTCTAGGGCATTATCTGAGACAAAAAATTTCCACTCTCGTTTCAGCCATAGTTGAAAAGGGAAAACACATAAAATGCTTCGATGCTTTTGTTATGGAGTAGGCGCAAATAAGCGGAAAAGCACGTTGTGCGAGCTGTCAATATGCACTTTTTTGCATCTCAGTCTGTGAAGCTAACAGGCTGTCCAAACGTGCATAACGAAGCGCTCAGTAATGCATCATATAATCATGCCGACTGAGTGCTGAATTCCTGAGCAAAAAAATTCGTTTTTGAATTGAATCTGAATTCGAGCTGGAAATCTATGGTTCATTCAAATGCTAGGAATACGTGCACGATAATTACAATGTAATTGGGAGAGTATATACAATGGCAAACTGACTCACAAAATATACACTCTCACGACTGCACATCTTTTGCTTCTAACAACCCAATGTTATAAGTTGTACTTGAAAATTTGTACTACCTTAATGCAGACGTTTTGCACGGTGAAATTGCCTGGATGACGTATAAGGTGGTAAGCACACACTCCAACGTGAACGTACAGGTATGACGCCGACATCGTTTGATTTTCGGGGAAAGGGGAAATAGACAAGCGCGTAAAAGTGTATAATTACTTGTTGTAACTTTGGTTGTGCTGACACCTCAATAACAAAGGAATGGCGCGATGCCTAATTGAATTTTTTGTCCATTTTTTTTGTTGATGAAAGGTTCATTTGTTAAGTGACATAATTTTGCAGCCATAAAATTAGCTGATAAGAAGCAGGTTGAACAATGCGCATTTCTTTATAAGGAACCGCAACTCAGCCATTAACTCTGAGATGCTTTGATCACTTCAATTTCACTGAGGCAAATGTTCATAGACGCCATTTTAAATTAATTGAGCCTCATCAGAGAGCACAGCAAACCCTCCAAGCATTTCACTGAGGTCACTCACTTATCTCACGGAAATATGCGTTAAGTTTCTTCAAAATAATCTTTATCCCACTCACGGGAGCTAACTGTTTAAGCTCGTTTACGTACATTGCAACGAAGCCTACTCCACATCAGCACAGTGGACGTGTGGCTCTTTTTACATCATTGCGACATAAAACGGTTTATCAGTAGCCAAAGCAAGTATCTTCGCCCAGTGCAGCCTTGGAGAATGATCGAGTCTCGTACTAAATGGGAGACGAGATCTCAAAGCTGGAATTGAGCAACTCAACAACAGATTCGCTAGTTCGAGCCAAACTGTTCGGGCAGCAGAGATTCGGAGAGAAATTCGAAGTCAGCCATCGTGTAGTGATTCGTTAGGGATTATTTCGAGAACGCAAAGAAATTATGCCGATGCGTTTGCTGTCTTAACAATACATGATTTCTTTGCATGTTTTAGAGTGAAAACGTTTATACCGACCACTAAAAAAAACTATGGAACATACAGACTTTGAAAACCGCATACTCATCACCCCTTCGCTCGTTCTCGAACCTTCTCAGGGTCAGCGTTCGCGCAATACCTCCTCAGCCTTGGTCGATCGAGGGCATCTTCTGTCCCTAGGCCAATCTTTACCTGTCTGACAGTTCCCGTTCCTTCCTACTTCGGTCTCCCGAGAGATCGTCGGCCACGTGGGCTGATCTTCAGGGCTGTGTGTGCTAGTGATGCCATGTTGCTGCTACTCACATGCCCAAACCATATAAGCCTTGCCTCTCGCATTTTTCTAGTTATTGCGGAATTGTGCCGCAGTCTCTATGTACGCTTCAAAACGCGTCTGCTTATGTTGTTACATAAAATTATGCGCTGATAGAATATGCGCTTTTGCATTTCAACTCGCGAGACGATCCACTGATTGACGCGTGCAGAAACGCCGATGAAACACAAGACAGATCGTTCCCCCATTAAATCGGTAGTACTGCCAAATCTCGCGCCGCAAAATCACCTCTTCTCCGTTTCTCAACGAGTGGCGAACAAATTTCTCAGTTTTTTAAATTGTTTTTTTTACTGTTAGTAACTAGACAGATTGTGATTAATTATGATAGGGTTAGAAACACGACGTTACCCTTTGCTGTAGAAGACACATGTCAAATCGCAGCTTTTATAACGAATTCTTGTTCTGAGGCTACCGAATATAACTACGCACAGACGCGATATCACTCCCCTGACGGCTATCAAAAGCGGATGGGGAAGGATTGCCTGATTGCAAGTCAGTCCTCATTCTTCATCCGTCAAGCTCCAGCGCTCGAATATTACGGAGTAGTCGAGTGTTCTGATTTCTTAAAATTCAGATTGGAAGTTTGAATAGTGCAGTGTTCACTTGAAAAACGCGACCACTGAGGCGCCTCAACCATCTTTTGTGCCAACCAGGCATTGCTGCCCTTGATCGCAAGTTGCGTATGTGATGCTACTACGGTTGTGCTAGGGCTTAATGCAGCGACAACTTCACCTCTTGGAGTGTCGAGGGTTTTTCATAGCTCAAAAGTAGGGAAAGCTGCGAGTGGCTCATGAGATGTGCGTCGAGGTTATAGGAAAATGGGCGTAGGCCGCAAATAAATTTCGGCCTTTTCGCAGATTGCATATTGTTATATCTCTTCCTGTATCAGGGCGCAGGTTATTCAATGAACGATGCAGTATTCGAAACTATGAAAGTGGCTGGCTTTGTCAGTAGATGAATCACCGCACAGACCTCAATTCGTATGTTGAGTCCGCGTGGACTGCTCTTTTTTTAGTTTCTTTCTCCGACCTATAGTGTCAAGCCTCTACAGAAACTTAGACTGTCTGTTGTGTGCGCTCAGGTTGCCCTCTGTGAGTATCATTCTCTGCTTTGAGGATCATTTCTCTGTCATTAGGGATCGTGTCTGCGAGGCTTGATTGTGCAAAAGTCGCAACAATAACTTTGGCGCATCCTAGACCACAGGTCCAGTTTAAAACTTCCTGGGTGCTCCAGCTCTTTCTTTCACCTCTATTTGGTCTCGACAGTATTCTGTCCTAAAAATGTTACACCTCTTTTCTGTGCCATTCCAAAAAGGTCCGTTTGCATGTCGCATCCGAACAGACGTGGAGCATCAGATCCTCGTAAGAAAATATTGGGAACGAAGCGCCTTAGGTGCCATGCACTGCTGAAACGCTCAGGTTCCGTAAATGTGCATCAAAGAGCACATTCGATAGGCACTAATTTCGAACATGTCAAGCAAAATTGTATCACAAACTTCAACTTTTCAGCTGAGCTTGCAATACGTCGAGTCCGAATTCCTCATAATCAATAATGAGCATACAATAAAGTTTCACAATGCTGCTGTGAGCGTCAACCCCGAAATGTGCTTGCAGCGGAAGTCCCTCAACACAGTTTTCGAGAGCTTGTCACATCCAGAAACAGCACTGATGATGCTCGGCCATTATCCTACTGCTTCTTAAGTCGAGAGTAGAAATTCACGCTACTCAATCTTGTCCCAAGCAATAAATAACTTTTCGCTTTTTTCGTTCTCTTTAGCTATTAAGCGCAGGTTCGACTGGATGGTCATGACTATCGTTAGCAGACATGAGAGCGAACCCCATTTGCTAGGAGTGGAGACTCATGAACTCTGGCTTGGAGCTCTTCATCTAGAGTTACGGGCTGTCGCTACATCTTGAGTCCACATGCTTCTCGGAAATTCTCTGGACGCCCAAAGTCCGAATGTAAACCGTTCCAGGTCAAGGCCGAGGTTGTCTTGAGGTTGTGGACGTGTCAATGTTTGTATAAGACATGTAGAATTCAACACTCGGTCAGGGCTTCTAGCACACCTTTGAAGTTCTATCTCACATGTGCAAGCCGAGTTCAAATAGTCCGTTGGAGTTCGTGAAATTAAAATATTCTATCGCTGCATAGCGTTAGAAGAGTGCAAAGAAAAGAGCAAAGTTTTGAAAAGTGACGTATGCGTAGTGAAGTTTGATTCAAACGCAAAGTCTGAATTCATGTGTTAGGCATTTTTGAGTTCGATTTCACATTTTTACGGTTGATTCCATGATGTTTGGAAGAAACATTTCTGGATTGAAAGTGCAGAATAAAGCTAAAACTGCTCGCGGTCTGACTCACAAGGGATGGGTTTGTCGACTGCTGACTGCGAAAAAACGGGTACGAATCGAAGATGTGTAGGAGCGAGAGGAGAGAGGACAGGTGTATATTCTACAAAATGCTGTCATCGTTCGTATATTTTATATCCCAAGAGAGGCCAATAGACTCTTTGGAAAAAATGTTAAAATAATGTCTATTGAGGTGTTCGACGACGTCATTACGACAGTCGAGGAGAAGCCGGGTGATGTGTCAGATGCATGTTCTAGACTCAACTCGGTTGGCAAGATGCATCGAAGTAAGGTGGGCACGGACACTTCTGATATTCTGGAATCGTGACGAAACTTCAAATTCAGCATTTTTCTTCATTGAAAACATCGGTGTTTCTAGATTTTTATTTTCGTTCAGTGAAAGTAATCTATTGTGGACCCTCGCTCTATCCATCCTTCCACATATTGCAACTCAACATGCGGAATACCCTGCTGAAAAAAATTACGAGCGCTTCAAATACAGGCTTCGGAAATTGACTCATCCGAATTCCTCTTTTTGATGACATCTCACGTTTGCGTTTTGACTGAAAGTCTTGGATTTGAATCCTGCGAGATACAAAATTGTTAGCCAGCGCTTATTTGCTCCAATGGATTAAGCTTGTTCCTTAGGCCGTTTTGTCCAATGAGTCTAATCTGCACGAATCAACTCCCAGTCATTGACCGCAAGAAAAAAACTTCCGAGCATGATATGGGAGGATATGGAAGATTGTTACGAATTCCCACGTCTCATAACTTCCATTGTGATAGGGCAGTGGCTGTGCTGCAAGTTGATCAGGAGCAGTAGAGAAGAGTCTTCATCTCGGAGAGCAGAAGTCGCCTCCGTTATTGAACGCTGTCGGTGACTTCATTATCGAGCAACGCTTGTTGCGCTATAGTTACTGTGAAACGAGCTGGAAGAAAGTGCTCGAAGCAAACATTCTTTCACGAGGCAATAAGGACCCTCTATTCCTGCACCTATGCCAACAATTGTCACCACTCTGCTTTAGTGTAGTATTGCTCTACGTGTTTCGCCACTCTGTCCTCTAATTTCGACTCTGATACAAGAAAACTGAGGCTGCAAAATTTGTTGGACATGATGCATGCCACGCAATTGCCCAATACATCGACCTTTAGTTTAATCCACGAGTTCTTGATGGAGCTTTAGGCGCTTGAGCATCCGCAAAAGTAGCATATGCATAATGAAATATACCGAGTAATGTTTTAATATTTCATCTAATCCCACCGTCAGCACAAACCCTCTACGATAGAGTCATTTTTCCAAAGACCGACCAATGTAAATAAAAACCTGACCAACGTACGGTGCACTTACCTGTCGTGAAATCCGACAGCTGAGCACGGAACATGATGTCAGAAATCACTTCCTATGTGAACTATACTTATGAAAACCTGCAGCTCTACGTGCAAGGCATACGGATGCGCATGCTCGGAAGTTGGCCGTATCGTGCCGCAGAGAAGGAATTGTTTGCAGAGTTATGCGAGCGGTTGGCTCAGCCAAATTAGGCTCGTGGGGTTTCGCATTCTTTGAAAATTGTTGGCTATTCATAGAAACAGTTGATGTCGTGAGCAGATTTGGGCCGTTTGTGAAGTGATAACACCTTTGATATACTGTCTTATCTTTCTTCTCTCTTCTGTCGTCATAGGCTATGAAAGCGGAGTGCGTTTGCTGAGGTTGTTCAGCCCTGTTTGCATTAGGTGCTCCCTCGTCTTAGCGACAGTGATAACTGAGAAGTGAGTGCCACTGTCTGTTCGACTGCAATTAGAAAAGAGCACGTTTTTGGAATATACGCGTACTTAACGACATTGAAGTCAAATGCTTGAAAAGATTCACCTGTTAGCTTTGAATAGGTGGAAGCCATACTGACAGAGATGGCACAGTACGCACATTAGTGTTTCAGCACTCCTGATCAACAGTTTGCCCGTGTGTACGAATCAGTGACAAACCTTTAATAACGCGTTTGTATATGGGAATGACTAGTTGCTCAAATAGGCGGCAAAAGATTCTTTTTGTGAATCGGCTTGGAACGATGACGGAATGAATTTGACTTGTGAATTGTCTGGCGCTTTTTAGTGTCGAGAAATCATGCGAAGAATGGCAAGACGACGTCGTGGTTTCGTTCGTTCAAAGCAAATTCCACCGATGCTTGTTCGCGAGATAAAATAGCCTGCTGACATGCAAAGTGATGCCGATATGTGCATTTGGTCAAGTAGGTATGGTGTATTGCTTTGGACTTGCCGTAGCGCACTCTCGCAATGTGCTCTTGTAAAAGTTCTTAAAATGAGACTCCGCTTCGACTTTAATCAAAGCAACTTTCAGGTGTCTGGTATGGATGGTGCTCAATTTCAAGCAATGGAGGAACCCTTCTTGCATATGGTCAGTGAAATATTGCAAGATCGCTATAACGAAAAGGCCGAGAATCTTTTCAGAAAATTTTATCAATTCTGTTTGAAATACCTCCTCGAGGGATTCAATTCTTAGCGACAGTGGTTCGCTTTGCTCATCTTCTAAAGCAAGACTAATTCAGTTGATCGGCGTGCAGGCATCTCGATGCGACAACCCAGAGCATCACAACAAGCAGGCCATTAGTTGGCTTTTACTAACCGCTCTTAACTGCTACTCACAGACCTCAATTTAGATTAAATTTAAACTCGCAGCTAATCAGAAATCGAACTTCCGCCTTGCTTTGTTGCGACTGAGGAGGAGGTGAGGTGGAGGAAGGGAGGATTGAATGAGTATTGGCTGCAAGTTTTTTTCTTGCATGTATGGATTTAATATAGGTTATCAACGAAGATCCTACTAGAAAACCGTATTTGGGGCTATTTAATGAGCTGGTTTTTGCCATTTTGAGGGCTATTGCGGAGTTTTCATAAGAGCAGATTGGTCGAAAAAGACTCAAACCTTCTCTCCACCTGTTATAATTGAAGTGCTACTGATGTAACTGCATTACTTTCATTCACCATTTGTGAACATCAGAGGATAGACCGTTGCGTTCAGGAAGTCTCCGCTTGCATTTAGACATCCATCGTTCGTAATCGATTCACGTCATAAGTGCTGACAAAGGCCATTCAGTTCAGTGGTGATCAATTTTAATGTTAGTGTATACGATGCGTATAAATCTATTGTTCAGCTGTGCCTATCGCATATGTAACAATGATTATTCAGTGTGAAACTTTTGTTTTTGTTACTAAATTAAACGCATTTGGCAGGTGGAGAGAAGGTTTGAGTCTTTTTCGACCAATCTGCTCTTATGAAAACTCCGCAATAGCCCTAAAACTTTTATTCCACAATATTTTTTATTACCGTTGAAAAATTGTTCAGAGAAAGATATCTTCGCAGATTTGTGCGTCTCAAAAATTCTATAGCAGATTTCCGTTGTGCATATATGCAACACTTAATGGGCGTCACTGATGGCTTTCGAGGCGAAAAATGATTTCACTCGATTGCAACAAAATGAGACACCTCTCAAACACAACGAGATGCAAANNNTGAGGAGGAGGTGAGGTGGAGGAAGGGAGGATTGAATGAGTATTGGCTGCAAGTTTTTTTCTTGCATGTATGGATTTAATATAGGTTATCAACGAAGATCCTACTAGAAAACCGTATTTGGGGCTATTTAATGAGCTGGTTTTTGCCATTTTGAGGGCTATTGCGGAGTTTTCATAAGAGCAGATTGGTCGAAAAAGACTCAAACCTTCTCTCCACCTGTTATAATTGAAGTGCTACTGATGTAACTGCATTACTTTCATTCACCATTTGTGAACATCAGAGGATAGACCGTTGCGTTCAGGAAGTCTCCGCTTGCATTTAGACATCCATCGTTCGTAATCGATTCACGTCATAAGTGCTGACAAAGGCCATTCAGTTCAGTGGTGATCAATTTTAATGTTAGTGTATACGATGCGTATAAATCTATTGTTCAGCTGTGCCTATCGCATATGTAACAATGATTATTCAGTGTGAAACTTTTGTTTTTGTTACTAAATTAAACGCATTTGGCAGGTGGAGAGAAGGTTTGAGTCTTTTTCGACCAATCTGCTCTTATGAAAACTCCGCAATAGCCCTAAAACTTTTATTCCACAATATTTTTTATTACCGTTGAAAAATTGTTCAGAGAAAGATATCTTCGCAGATTTGTGCGTCTCAAAAATTCTATAGCAGATTTCCGTTGTGCATATATGCAACACTTAATGGGCGTCACTGATGGCTTTCGAGGCGAAAAATGATTTCACTCGATTGCAACAAAATGAGACACCTCTCAAACACAACGAGATGCAAAACATGCGTTTATTCGCAGATTGTCCAGTTGACCTTCGAAAGTGTTTTTGACGCACTGAATAAATTGTGCTGTCGATGAAGTTATTCACATACCGATGCTAATGTCATCTAAAGGTTCCAAGGCAATCCTTTTCGCCACGGAAGACGAACGAATTCTGGTGCAATTGNCCTGTTATAATTGAAGTGCTACTGATGTAACTGCATTACTTTCATTCACCATTTGTGAACATCAGAGGATAGACCGTTGCGTTCAGGAAGTCTCCGCTTGCATTTAGACATCCATCGTTCGTAATCGATTCACGTCATAAGTGCTGACAAAGGCCATTCAGTTCAGTGGTGATCAATTTTAATGTTAGTGTATACGATGCGTATAAATCTATTGTTCAGCTGTGCCTATCGCATATGTAACAATGATTATTCAGTGTGAAACTTTTGTTTTTGTTACTAAATTAAACGCATTTGGCAGGTGGAGAGAAGGTTTGAGTCTTTTTCGACCAATCTGCTCTTATGAAAACTCCGCAATAGCCCTAAAACTTTTATTCCACAATATTTTTTATTACCGTTGAAAAATTGTTCAGAGAAAGATATCTTCGCAGATTTGTGCGTCTCAAAAATTCTATAGCAGATTTCCGTTGTGCATATATGCAACACTTAATGGGCGTCACTGATGGCTTTCGAGGCGAAAAATGATTTCACTCGATTGCAACAAAATGAGACACCTCTCAAACACAACGAGATGCAAAACATGCGTTTATTCGCAGATTGTCCAGTTGACCTTCGAAAGTGTTTTTGACGCACTGAATAAATTGTGCTGTCGATGAAGTTATTCACATACCGATGCTAATGTCATCTAAAGGTTCCAAGGCAATCCTTTTCGCCACGGAAGACGAACGAATTCTGGTGCAATTGAAGGAGGAAATTCATTCAGGTTCTGATTGATTTGTGCCCGTCAAAATGCAACTCGAATTCAGCAACTTCAACGTTGTTTAGGGTCTTTTTGTGACCAACAGAGCTGAAGCTATGGCACTGAGCTAAAACCTTGAGCTGAGCGGCACTGAACTGGAAACTTGAGCTGGATGGCTTTGACCTGAGACCTTGGGCTGGACGGCATTGAACAGGAAACTCGAGCTGTATGGCACTGAGCTGAAACCTTGAGCTGAGCGGCACTGAACTGGAAACTTGAGCTAAACGATACTGACTGAGCTCAAAACTTTTGCAAGCAATGAATAACAGATTTGCGGATAGAAATTCGAAAAAAATGCAGAGAAAGGCGTAATTTGCAAAGAGGAAAGCGTTTCCGTATTTCCTGTCAAATCCTTTCGGCTGTAAAATGTGTATATGGGATTATGACAGCATTATTGTTGACCGCTGTTTACAGAAGGGGAGGGGGACGAGGAGGGGAAGGGGTTGGTGCAGAGGCGATGCGTGGAACTGTTGATATCGAGGAGTTAGTGACCTACTGTCTCTGGCAGCCGTCGGGTCGCAAAAATCGCATCGCTATCCAGCTGAAGCAACGGTGTGCGTCTAAAAATATTTGACATATGAATTATTATAGAAACAATCTGAGTATGGAGTTATCACTGCATTCCTCATTGTAAAAGAAAACTCTCCACGTTGTCTTAGTGTTCATGTAACAAACTTCTCACAGATGCGATCACAGGTTTATTACGATAGGATGCGCCGACTGACATCACTCAAACTGATATTTCTGTACGAAGTGCACGCAGCCGGTGGCTGATGTATTCTGTGGTTGGGTGGGAGTGTGACACGCACTAGAAAATAGGCCGAATTACAATGGTCATCTTCACATCTTTGCACGTGCTCTGCTACTTCTGCTACTCTGTTGTATCAGCGACATCGCACGTCTCCCGGCATTAATCGTCCATCGCAGTTCTATCTTACGACTTCTTAGGGAATGTCCCTCGGTTCACGTTCATTGCCCAGTTTTCCCAAATTCACTCAGCACTCACGAGTTTTACCTGGACCTGAACGTATTCACCAGTCGATACTCGTTAAACCAAATGGTCAGCCCTCTTATAATATTTCACTTACTCCACAGTTGTTATTAAATGCCTGTGATCTTTAAGGTGTGCATCTGTCATTGGC
>JAARMF010000643.1:19563-42247 GCA_022844705.1 Toxascaris leonina | reverse complement strand
TAGACATCCATCGTTCGTAATCGATTCACGTCATAAGTGCTGACAAAGGCCATTCAGTTCAGTGGTGATCAATTTTAATGTTAGTGTATACGATGCGTATAAATCTATTGTTCAGCTGTGCCTATCGCATATGTAACAATGATTATTCAGTGTGAAACTTTTGTTTTTGTTACTAAATTAAACGCATTTGGCAGGTGGAGAGAAGGTTTGAGTCTTTTTCGACCAATCTGCTCTTATGAAAACTCCGCAATAGCCCTAAAACTTTTATTCCACAATATTTTTTATTACCGTTGAAAAATTGTTCAGAGAAAGATATCTTCGCAGATTTGTGCGTCTCAAAAATTCTATAGCAGATTTCCGTTGTGCATATATGCAACACTTAATGGGCGTCACTGATGGCTTTCGAGGCGAAAAATGATTTCACTCGATTGCAACAAAATGAGACACCTCTCAAACACAACGAGATGCAAAACATGCGTTTATTCGCAGATTGTCCAGTTGACCTTCGAAAGTGTTTTTGACGCACTGAATAAATTGTGCTGTCGATGAAGTTATTCACATACCGATGCTAATGTCATCTAAAGGTTCCAAGGCAATCCTTTTCGCCACGGAAGACGAACGAATTCTGGTGCAATTGAAGGAGGAAATTCATTCAGGTTCTGATTGATTTGTGCCCGTCAAAATGCAACTCGAATTCAGCAACTTCAACGTTGTTTAGGGTCTTTTTGTGACCAACAGAGCTGAAGCTATGGCACTGAGCTAAAACCTTGAGCTGAGCGGCACTGAACTGGAAACTTGAGCTGGATGGCTTTGACCTGAGACCTTGGGCTGGACGGCATTGAACAGGAAACTCGAGCTGTATGGCACTGAGCTGAAACCTTGAGCTGAGCGGCACTGAACTGGAAACTTGAGCTAAACGATACTGACTGAGCTCAAAACTTTTGCAAGCAATGAATAACAGATTTGCGGATAGAAATTCGAAAAAAATGCAGAGAAAGGCGTAATTTGCAAAGAGGAAAGCGTTTCCGTATTTCCTGTCAAATCCTTTCGGCTGTAAAATGTGTATATGGGATTATGACAGCATTATTGTTGACCGCTGTTTACAGAAGGGGAGGGGGACGAGGAGGGGAAGGGGTTGGTGCAGAGGCGATGCGTGGAACTGTTGATATCGAGGAGTTAGTGACCTACTGTCTCTGGCAGCCGTCGGGTCGCAAAAATCGCATCGCTATCCAGCTGAAGCAACGGTGTGCGTCTAAAAATATTTGACATATGAATTATTATAGAAACAATCTGAGTATGGAGTTATCACTGCATTCCTCATTGTAAAAGAAAACTCTCCACGTTGTCTTAGTGTTCATGTAACAAACTTCTCACAGATGCGATCACAGGTTTATTACGATAGGATGCGCCGACTGACATCACTCAAACTGATATTTCTGTACGAAGTGCACGCAGCCGGTGGCTGATGTATTCTGTGGTTGGGTGGGAGTGTGACACGCACTAGAAAATAGGCCGAATTACAATGGTCATCTTCACATCTTTGCACGTGCTCTGCTACTTCTGCTACTCTGTTGTATCAGCGACATCGCACGTCTCCCGGCATTAATCGTCCATCGCAGTTCTATCTTACGACTTCTTAGGGAATGTCCCTCGGTTCACGTTCATTGCCCAGTTTTCCCAAATTCACTCAGCACTCACGAGTTTTACCTGGACCTGAACGTATTCACCAGTCGATACTCGTTAAACCAAATGGTCAGCCCTCTTATAATATTTCACTTACTCCACAGTTGTTATTAAATGCCTGTGATCTTTAAGGTGTGCATCTGTCATTGGCTAAGTACTATTAGGTGAATTGAAAATGCCAAGGTGGAACGGAGGGATGGGCAGGGGTATGGCAAGAAGATAAGCGAAAACATTGCGCATGAAAAAGCTGCACTTCCATTTGTCACGTCCATTTCTAGCTTGATAAGCTCATGAGACGTGTGCTGAAAAGGGTGACCGAATTATGTATCACACTTTTATTACCAGCATCGAACAGGTTGAGTAATGCGGAATACAGAACGATTCACAAAACGTTGCATTGTTCTGAGCCTGTCGCTGGTTGCTCAAAGTAGCTTTTATCGTTCACTCACTTTCGAAGCATTTCGATCGGTGATGATTAGTCGGTCAGCAAGTTTGCACTTGATGAACGCCTCATTCGTTATTAGGAGAGTAGAACGCTAGACTACAAATTTTGCGGTCTTCTGATATGGATTCGTTCCGATTGGAACAGAACAATTTCTCTCTAGCATTTGACAATTTGGGTGCATCTCAAGACACTCGAGCAACAATTCCCACGGCACGCCATCCACCGTCACTTATTGAGCCAGAAAAAACAGCTTACCACATTCCCTCTGCTGAAATTTCTCCGAGAACCAACTGAACTTAAAACAGTGCTGAATTCCTCGAAATGTAATGGAAGATATAGGAGCCATTTTGCGGGGCATTTAAACATGTCGTCAGACTGCTTTAAGAGAATCCATTTTCTAATGATTTGCATAACGCATTATTTTGAGTTGCTACTGCATATGCTTAGATCCTCAGTTTATTTACTGCTTCAAATCGGCGCATCACTATCGCGACGATCTAAGCTTTCACGCTATACTCTGTCCTTCTTACACTCTAAAATCCACTTCAATCAGTTAACTACTCCGATGCCCTCTTATAACCAAAGTTTTACACCGCAGACATTTATTCATAAAGTATTTGCGCACTTTCTTCAGGCGATAGGTTGATAGAAGAGGTTCAACGCAATGTAAAAATGCTACAAAGAAAAATGCAACGAAGCTAAGGTAGTTTTGTGAGAGTGCTAGAAGAGGCATATCCGAAACGCATATTGAAGCTCATCGATAAAGGAGAAATANCGCACTTCGTTCAGGCGATAGGTTGATAGACGAGGTGCAACGCAATGCAAAAATGGTACAAAGAAAAATGCAACGAAGCTAAGGTAGTTTTATGAGAGTGCCAGAAGAGGCATATCCGAAACTCACATTGAAGCTCATAGATAAAGGAGAAATGAGGTGCATTTGCATACCCCGAATAATCATTTTAATGCAACATTCCGTGATGCGCAACTTTTTTGCTGTCGCGACTCTCGAGGAATGAGATAGACTCAGGAAATTGTGATCTGCAATATGCTTAATNTCATAGATAAAGGAGAAATGAGGTGCATTTGCATACCCCGAATAATCATTTTAATGCAACATTCCGTGATGCGCAACTTTTTTGCTGTCGCCACTCTCGAGGAATGAAATAGACTCATAAAATTGTGATCCCTGCAATATGCTTGATTGTCTGAGAAGAATATTTTCTAAACTGTTATAGAAATCTGGCGTCTGCACGCAATTCCACTAGCAGAAATTTTGATGGGAAATAAAAATTGAGCGAATTGAAACTTCGCTGCAATATTTCAGTTGGCTTAAGTTGTCATTTCAGAACCAGTTTCTTGCGAAGCGCTGCAAAAGTTTCACATAAAAAAGAAAGGCCTTGAAATGCCACATCCAGGAGCTAAACAAGGTACTTTCGTACGCAACCAAAAAGGGCGACTAAACTGACTGAGCATTTTTAATGGGGCATGATCATCTCATAAGCTCATTTTGCGTTAATAGTTTATAGATGCAAATTACTGGTTCTAAGAGGCTATGGCTTGATGTTTTCCGTGTGATGAGAGTGCTAATTCTATCGAACAAGATTATCTTCCAGTCATTCCACCACTGACAGTTGAGATCCTATAAGTGACGTCCCTCCATTAGAAGCTTCCTTTCGTTAGAAATAGATTCGAAGTTTTTCCATGCTACTTTCAGTGCCGAATTAAGAAAGTTCAACTCTTAAGCTTCATCGCCTTGTTCAACACAGTCGCGTTCACAGTAGCTTACTGATACCGCTTGCAGGGCTATTGATTGCGTTTTCACTATAGCCCACGCCTTTGAGTATTAATTTTTACCTAGCGGCCAGGTATTCTGCACCTCATGTTATCAGTTGTCCTCTCAAAGTCCGGGCAATTTCTTCCTCCTCATATTATTTTTAGTGCTGAATTTGGAATAAACGATACTTCACAATCCGTGACGTGCAAAACACAGCACGAATACGACGGCAATGGAAATATGAAGAGGGAACGGGTGGAGCAATGGTGTGTTTGCAGCATAATACTGCTGCAAAAGTTTTCCAAAAAGAAGCAAGCTGAGTGAGTAGCCGATTGCAGAGCACAAACAATGCAATCGCATAGCTCATAGGCAATGTTGTAGGATTTATCAGAAGGCTAGCCAACCTATAGCGAGCGTGATGCTCAAAAGTTGCACTCAGGTGCCTCATAGATAGATACCAGACAGCATTTGAAAAGGGTGAGGGTTGGAAATTTATTGCGGTAATCTGAGCACTTAGCCATTTTTATAAGCCAAAGAAAGCTTTTGTGATGATTATTTGCTTNNNCAAAGAAAGCTTTTGTGATGATTATTTGCTTATCGCAAAGATTGCTTCAGAGGTGTTAGAATATCCACCAGATGAGAGTGCGACAACCATTTTCGAGCTGTTGCAAAGAGCAGTCGCCATAACCGACAATGGGGAATTCATTGGTGAACGAGACTCAAGAGGCGATGTTCACTGGATCCGTTACAAACAGGTAAGCTTCGTCAAAGTAGAATTACANGACAATGGGGAATTCATTGGTGAACGTGACTCAAGAGGCGATGTTCATTGGATCCGTTACAAACAGGTCAGCTTCATCAAAGTAGAATTATATGTCTGAACGATATGGATGATGATCGTCTCATAGTCGCCTCACTCCTTCGTCTCCTTGCCTGAAAATGTCAGAAAAGATTTTCAACTAAAATCCAACGTAAGGCTATAAATGCGATAAATTGCGCCCTCCATATGAGTGCGATTCCCGCAAGTACTGATGATACTCTCTTAGCCGCTAATCCGTCTCTTCAGTGACATGTTAATATATTTTATAGTGTGTTAACCAAATAACTAAAGCAATTTTGCTATTGTTCATACTATTCGTCTTTCGCGGGTAAATCCAACTTCAATTGCGGGTGAATCATTCAGCACCTAGATTCACAAGAACAACAATGCGAGCAANNNACCTAGATTCACAAGAACAACAATGCGAGCAATTATAATTGCAACAATTCAGCTTGAATCATTCACAAAGTATACCTCCTGAGTGGCAATGCGTTCAACAAGGTTTTTCCGTTGATTTGTGTTCCCGTGAGAAGGGCTGTAAATCTTTTTAGTGCGAAGGAAGGAACATAAATGAGTGGAGGGGATTACTTAAGATGTTTCGAGAACACTAATAAATAGTTTCCGTTCAGTGCATTTCCCCTTCTTATAGTATATTTCGTTCTATTCATCTATCACATCGAAAATCACTCATCATCAGAGAGTAATTAATCGCAAACTGCATATCTTCAGATGTTGTGAGCACCCATAACCAATTATTTGCATAGTGCAGAAATCCTCTACTTCTTTGCTGTCGTAGTTATATCGTGTTGGATATTCGGTTGATTAATTAACACGGCAAATGTAACACTGAAATGAACACGATTCAGGCCCTCGATGACGCGCAACGAGTCGGATCAGGGCTGCTGCATTTAGGTGTGGAGGCGGGGGAATCGAATCGAGTTGGCATCGCGGGACTGAACTCATCTCGCTATATGATCGCACAATATGCACTTATCAGCTACTCCATCGTTATTGTTCCTCTCTACCACAACTACAAAGTTGATGCCCTCTGGTAATCTAGTTATTTAAATATCCTCATCGATTCAAACATCGATTTGTTCCAAAATTGACTCATCGATTTGTGTTTCCTCGATTTTCCAATATAATGAGCACCACTGAAGAGGCGAAATTTTACTGACTAAGGAAACCGACAACTTTTGAAAGTTCGTTTATTTAATTATTCCATCAATGACCTCCAACTGTGCTTATGTTTATGGCCCCTTCTCGACCAATACCTCACTATAATTTCCCATGGGTAACGTCCTGCTATATAGTTTCTGACGAGTTACTCTTATAGCCGCCTGTGCAGATTTTCATGGAAACACGCAAAAAGTAATATATGATTATATATTCACACCAGCCACTTCAAAGTTCGTCTATGAGAGAATCGAAAGAGATTTCCTGCAATCTTTTTTAGTTCCGATATGAATGAAGGAAAGCCTGTAGTCGACCTTCAGAAGATCCCTTCATGCCTCAGCTCCGAAAGCGAAATTGCGGATGATTTCTGAAAGTGAACGGCGGAGTGTTTCAGCGAAATAATCAACAGCTGTCGTCTTGAAGTGATATTTTGCGATACAGTCGATCGAGCGGAAACGTTTGTTGAGCGCGTCGATGATGGCTCGATAAGCACACTGAAGATGATAATAGTGATGAAATCTGCGAGTGATTTCCGCAACGGACCCCACGGGAAATACTCCCAAATCGAGGTTTCTTATACTTGAACTTCTGCACAAGGTCAATATGTTGATAGGAATATTGTTAACAATTGCTCATTGAAAGGTCGGCTACTCATAGCAAATACAAAGCTCAAAAACACATCTATTGGCGCAACAGAGTTCTTTACTATTAGCAACCTAGAAAACGAGCTACCGTCATCAAATAAAACTCGGTGCGATTGAGGAAAATACTTTAGATATACAGGTGCCTTGTGGAACTGCTCACAGTGCTTCGCTAAGCTATAAATGGTGAACTAGTCTGTGATGGCTTATTCTCACACGTGTTCAGGCGCTCACAGTTTTACAGACGACCATTTGAGGGACACGCAAATGTCTGATGTGATGTTTCTGTAAAATCATCTCACTGAGTAGGATTTGTGACATCGTATTGTTGTCTTAAATGCTCATATCTCAGCATAATTTGCATGTGCAGCTATGTGAGCATTCATTTACCGAAAACAATCTCTTGCCGGAAATTCATTTGTGGCAATGATATTCGAAACGGTCGCAAAGTCAGACTAAAGGTCCTCAGAGCGCTGCCAAACTTCAGTAGATGAAGAGGCCCAAAGTAATAGCTCTGAGGAGTGAAGTACAAGGATGCGTCGAGGCATAATATCTTCATTTGAGTGAAAATATTCTGAGCAAGCGATATCTTCTCTATCAACCTGGCTACAGCATATCTACTAAGTTCACTTCTTTGTCACAAAGGGGTCTTTTATCAAGTTGGAGAGTTCCAAGCTGATGCTATAGAAATCCGATATTAACAGGAAGGATATCTCTTCAACCCGAGCTGAATTCCAAGCAATCCCATCTGTATCGATGCTAAGTATTATAAACAACACAGTCGTGAATATCCACCACATAAGCACATTTCAAGCGGCTATTTCTGAGCGCAGTGTCAAGTAAGCTGATATACTGCAGCCGTAATCATATGACAACAGCGATTGTGCATTCAGTGTCGATTTGCAAACTCGAGGCGTTGCAAGAGGTTGCAGAGATTGATGCCAAATTTGCAAGCTATGAAATTGCAAATTGCATGCTAGACTTGCATGGCTTAAATGATGAGGGCTGAGAGTTATTTCTAATGATCTCTGCAGAGAATAAATCAATTAATAACGCAGTTCATCCTCTCAATTTCTGGGTAAACGTGAAATTCAGGTGTACGACTGGGAACATATAATGGCACTTGGAAACGCCAATTTGAAGCCGGTTACTCCTCCTGCACCGTCAAGCATTTATATAATTTGCCATACTAGTGGCACAACCGGTTAGTAAGTTTATTCCTTCAACATTCTGGCGGCGTCAGGGATACACTTTGTCTTAGCCTAATTGTATACTCAAATCACTGAAAGTTGAAAGCAGTTAATGAAGTTTTTTCCGATTTCACCACGGAGACAACGTGAATGATGTGGAGTAGCGATTTGCATTAGGTTAAAGTTGTGATATTTTGCAACAATGATGACAAAGCGTTTCCTCGCAGATTTCGCATTACTTCGCTAAATATCGCTTGTTCACATATACAGTAGAAAACAATTGCAATAGCTGACACAACAACGGCTGATCTCATTAGAAGTTGACCACGAGGAAATTTATGAGGGCAGTTCGATTGTGAAAAATCTATGCTAGCAATAAATTTTTGATCCATTCAACGCATATGAAAATATTTTAGAGAATTAAGAGAGTTTTTTCTTTGTTACGTAAAATTCGTTTTGTCCATTGAAGTGATTTCGTTTCGAATTTTATTAATTCATTGAAATCACAGCTGAATAAAGCGAAATAAATAAAAACACTTAAAACATCGAAATTTATCGTTATCACAAAGCAGTGCGATCTTTTTCACCAGAGAAAACACTGCAAATTCAATGTTCGCAAAAAAAAAGATGGACAATGAAGGCGAGATAACAGTTGTGAGATATAACTTGGGATGTATTTCAAATTTCGTGCTGGTGGATTCGATTGCTCGATACAGCGCTCTTAACCATATGAGAGATTTGATTGGTTGAATTCGTTGAGAGTATGACCAAATTTATTAATTTAAATCACTGCTGAAATTCTCGACTTGCAGGGCAATGGAATGCAGTTGAATACATTTGTGAGCAACATCGACTGAGGTGTTATTCTTAGCTGGAAATGAGTAGCTATAACATATACTGACTTATGCGCCATATGCGGCAACAAATTATCGCGCTATAAATTAGTGATGCCACAAAATGCGCAAAAACTCTTTCTGGAATTCGCGTGCACGAAATCGAGTCCAGAGGTAGCCAAGGCAATTGGTGAACAAACAGATGGACTCGGAACCAAGAACATTGGGCAGTCTTTAGACAGAACAGTGATCAGTGCGCTAAACTCACTGCCCTGTTCGCCAGTTCCCTCAGGGGCTTAAACTCGGTTTCTAGAAGAGCAGGTGTGGGATGTCAACTGTAGCAGTCAACGGCACCACCAGTTAGAGTGTCAGATTGCATTGTTAGGATGGACAGTTGTGACCATCTGAATTGCTACCAAACACACTGCAACGAGGAATATGGAATCTAACTATGATGTTAAATGACTACTCTGCAGGTACACCGAAAGGGGTGCAGCTCTCACACAGGGCATTAGTCGCTTCTATGGCTGGTCTCTACGTGCAGTGGTGTGTGCCGCCACACTCGATGTGCTTTGACAACTCCGACATTCACCTCTCTTTCCTCTCCTTAGCTCATATATACGAACAGCTACTTGAGGTCAGCTTGAATTTGCGAAGCTGAGCACTGCCTTATAGCCTTCCCACAAAGCTTTGCAATTAAAAACTCGTAGCAACGAATATCTTGGTAACAGATCATATAGGTAGAGGAAAATGCAGTAAGGCAGAGAATCGTTTCGGAGGAGCTTTTCTGAAAGATATGGAAACTGGAAGACTCGATTGTTTATTGCCAGAAATGCGGTGTGATGAGGAGAGAAGTAGCTTCAAATGAACAGTGCCGCTTGAAATTAATGTCTGCATGTCATCGAATCTCCCCAGGTTTTCCTCCATGATAAATGAGGTTTTCAGCTGTTCATGATATACGTTGGAGGACGAGTTGCGGTCTTCGGTGGTGATGTAAGAAAGCTTTTCGACGATATGGCCGTTTTTCGGCCGACAGTCGTTGCACTGGTGCCTCGACTACTGAACCGATTCCACGAGAAGATATTGCAGGAGATAGCACGTCAGAATCCAATAAAACGTCTACTCTTCGAGATCGCTGTCAAAGTATAAAACTTGCACCGTTTTCTCTTTTCCGGTGGTTATTCGTGCAGATAGCAGCTAACATCATTGGAGTGCTCAATAAAACTCAGTTTTTGATTCAACAGATCACCAGCAAAGAGAATTACTTCTTCACGCGACCTATCGAAAACGTCAAGCGAAGAAAGATTTCGGTGTTCGTTCATTGAGATCTGTTTAACGATACCTTTTTGTTCTGGTCGCTTTTCGTAGTTAAAGGGTCACTCACGCTTTCGTTTTGTTCTTGAATCCATTTCTTTGCCTTTTTCAATGGGGAAATATGTTATCCGTCTCTGCAGTATCATTTCAAATTAAAAATTAAGTTGAGCGTACCTTAATGACTATTTTCAGCGTTCTAGGTAAGGGCCTTCTGCCTTTCATAGAACCAGAGCGCCCGTAGCTAAGAGGCAAGCAGATTTTGTTTACCAGAAAGATCAAAAGCGATTAATGATAGGGTCATCGAGACTGCTTTCTTAGTTGCTGTCAAGACCGTTATTAAGCCTTAACAGAGATGTGACTAAGTATCACTTACTAACGCATGAGCATATGGGCACAGTGAAGGCCGTTTTCATCAAAATCGATTCACGCTCATCTGTTGAGAGATTGCTTCAGCATGACTTACGACCGTGATGTATGAGACTGAATTATGCCGTTAGCCCTGAGCTGTTGTCGAAGATTATTGATGAGAATCACCTTCCAGACATTTCAGTCGAAGTTGAAAACGCTATCGAAAGGTGAAATGTGCTTCGACAGCGTGTGGGATAAGCTCGTCTTCAGCAAGATTCACGCTAAATTTGGGGGCAATTTGCGTCTCTTAACGACTGGAGGTGCACCAGTTTCTGTGGAAGTGATGAGGTTTTCACGTATTGCCTATGGCTGTCCAGTTTTCGAAGGGTTCGTTGCAATCACTTTCTTAATCACTTCAGTTCATTCCCATTCAAAACGCTCAAAATAACTGAAGTGAAGCGGTATGCCACTAAATGGCTATGAGCATTTGCAATAATCACTGTTCGCTCATCGAAATCAGTGATCGATAGACACGCAATGACCGGAAATAACCTATTGGACAGACCAAGGGATTTATTGGCTTTCATCTCAATTTCGCCCTCTAATGATGCAACATGCAAAATGCAAAACAATGCATCTTTAGCACATATACAGCATCTTTTCATCATACTAATTGCAGCATACTCTATGTCCAATTAAGCAAGGGGGGGAGGGGGGGGGGAGCAGTGAATTAAAATTCACCAGTTTTGTTATTTGAATTAACTCAGTGCATCTTTTTGAGAGAAAATGCGAACTCCAGAGATGACTCTTTATTCAGTTAAGAAATATATGAGTAATTATGCGGTTTTGGATTTCACCACAGTTGGCACTGAGGAAATGACATTTTAAGGTATGGTCAAACCGAATGCTCTGCGGCTGGCACGATCACCTTACCCTTTGATGTCGATGGCGGACATGTTGGTGGACCTGCTGCTTGGGCAGAGGTCATGTTTTCTGCTTGAAGGGAAAGCTTTGGAAGTGCCTTGGAATTACTTTGAAAATGAACCTCTCATGGAAACTTGATTCACTCAGTGCATTTGAGCCAGAAGTACCTTAGTTCAAGCTTCGAAGAAACTACCATGCAAACGAATGTCACTCGTGCTAATCAGAAACTGTGTGTAAAAGAGAAACGTAAATTGCGTATGTTCGCGAAATTGGCTTATTCTATGAGTACTGCCCTGACTTATGTTAATTGGTACGTTTAACAATCGGAATTTAAGATAAAGCTGGTCGATGTGGACGAACTGGAATACAGCGCCGAAAAGGATATTGGGGAAGTGTGCTTCAGAGGTGCTGCACTCATGAACGGTTACTTCAGCGATCCTGAATTGACGTCGAAAGTGGTCGATGAACAAGTTCGTCCTTACGAAATGCACTCATCCTTTTTTGTGAAGACTGCTTCTTCAGAAATGCTTTTCTCTTATAGTAGACAAGAGGGACACCTAGTGAACAGAAACACCGTTCGTCACCGCTCAGAAGAAACGCCTATTTTGCAATGCAGTGAAGTAAGGTTGCCGTAACTAGTTGGTGAATAAACGATACTTATGCAGATACAATGAGAAAATGAAGGTGATGTCAGAAGAGGTGTGCTTCTTCATTGTTTGATCACTTGTGATAATGGCCAAACTTTTGCTTGCCAGTTGATTCGTGACCGAACTGCTAATGGCGACATTCGGCGTTGGCAGTAGGTGGGCGAAGATGTACAAAAATAAATTCTTTTTATAAACAAGGTAACTGCTAATAATAACTCCTAAACAGCGACAGCACAAACGCGAAGAACATGTGGATTTAGAGCCTCTTAAGAGTCGTTTCACGTCTGATGTTTTCCATTGTTAAGGGTTGGCTGCATACCGGTGATATTGGAGAATGGCTATCGAATGGATCACTACGCATAATCGGTCGCCGAAATAATTTCTTCAAGCTCGCACAAGGCGATTTCGTTTCTCCCGAGCAAGTCGAAAACGTCTACTTGCAGCATCCTATTGTTAAACAGGTAAGCAGTCTATTCATTCACGCTCAGCAAAGGGATTCTCATCGTTCTGTGCTCGATAGCCGTCCACAAGTCGATTATTACTCCCCAGAGGTGATCTGCTAATTTCATCATCTATAGGCCGGTGTTGATTTCAAGTGGAAACTGGGCGTAAGAGGAGGGGAGCAGCGGAGGCGTGATGTGTGGCGAGTACTCAAGGAAATGAAGAGAATTAAGGCTTAATTAAGAGAAACTCATAGAGACCAAAGAACAGCTTTCAGGAAGCAGTTCACAATATGTGCAATACGCTTACAAAGAACATACGTAGACATGCCCGACCGAAGCACGATGAGCCTTACTGTTCTGCTTCGCTTATGATGATCTTTATCATGCAAATATAAATCCAAGAAGCATTCGAAAACCATTCTTTGAACGCGATATGCGGGCAGCACCTTTAAGTGATAAACACCCTCATGAGATCGAATATATCCATTTTGAGTCTCTCGCTTCTCCTCATCCCTTTACCTCTCACAACACCACTCTTGTTTCGTTTATGAAGAAAGGATCGGCATGCTACCATTGCTTCATGTTCAGATATTCGTTTATGGATCTTCACAACGCGTTTACCTTGTTGCGATTATCGTTGTTGATGTGACACTGCTGCGAAAGCAATATGCCTCCTCAACTACTCAGCACGTATGATTTCAACGATTTCTTTTGCAAAAGCAAAATAGTTTCGATTGAATCGCTCATTAATCGAAATATTTTTAGACGTTCGTTGCTTAATTCAGTCAACTCGTGACGAACATAAATAATACTTGGCAACTCTTTTAAAGAGCTTCTAGATGAACATTGCTGAATTATTACTGCAAATGAAATGTTTCGCCAACAGTGTGATTCCGCCACTGCCAGAAGGCGTTGCTTTCAAAGACTTACCTCTTCTTTGTAATGACAATGAGAAACCACTTTCTTTATTGGTTGATCGTTGATCACCACTCTGACTCTTTTCTAGACACACCACTAACGAAAATGGTTTATTAAACCGCTGCAGTTCACGCACAGCAATGAGAAATGTTGATTGCTAAACAGTGCAAGTATATGAACGAACACTGCATAGATGGCATAAGCGGATTGTTCTAAGAATCATGAGTATACCTTGCTTCTGGTTAGAATACTTCTGCAGAGCTCGTGTGCTCCTTCGATTGGCTAAGAAAACTTCCATCAGCTCCCATAATTAATGCCCAGATGCCAACTTCCGCAGTACTCTGCCCCATCCAGCGATTAAACACGAATGAAGCACTCTTCCTTTAATCATTCCAATGAATTACCCACTCGATTCGACATCGTTCTTCCTCGAAACTGGAGTGTATCATCGAAGTTTTGATAACACTCGGCACTTAACTAGTTTATGTCAGATTCATTTTGAAAATAGTGCAAAATAGTGCAACAACTACTGTAACGGCGTCTTAGTGGCCCGATGACAAATCAAACTACACTTGACATTGATGAACTGTTGAGCGACTTGAGACAAGTTTGGTGGGGCACTTTCTTTGGGATCCCTATGATGACAGAGGTAGAGAACAATTTGATTGGAAAAAGTGGCAAAGAATACGCAAGAATTTACATGTTTTTCTTCGCAGTATCGTAAAGCGTCTCAACGAGAATGTGTTGGAATAGGATTGCACCCTGAGTGGAACCTCTAAAAAAACTAAATGCAGTATCTACATCATCGCACTCAGAGTGTTGCTCACAGACTTGAATACCGCCTTGTGATACATTTTTCATGCGTTCGCAAGTAGTTCTTGCCACCAAAGTTTGGGCCAAGCTAAACATGAGCTTATCAACAAAGATGTTGGTTTTCTGTGTTTATAGTGAGTCATTTTCAAATCTAAAGAGGTTTATTCTAGGAGAAGACCATAGATTCATCGGCCAGCAACAGTCTTTTATCCGATGCAGGAGTGCGCAAGAAGTTCCTATTGGATCTACGCAAATTGGGTTCGAACAAAGGCCTCACCGGAATCGAACAAATTCGCAACCTCTACCTTACAGCCGATGAATTCTCCTCAGAGTCGGGACTTCTTACGCCAACGCTCAAAACCAAGCGTTTAGCACTTGCTGACAAATTCGCCGAGAATATCGAGCAACTCTACTTGAAAGATCTGTCTATCTGATTCCCACTCATGGCAGGGAGGGGATTTCCCAAAGTTCTTTCTTTGACAGTTCCCCGCGATTCATTAAAATGTTGGCATTCGAAGAACACAGGACCCTCCTGCTGAGTTCGATTAGGAAATTGGAGCGCTAATGCTGCTGACTTTCGAAAGCAAGTTATTTCTCACTCTGCCACCTCCAAATCATCTGCTTGTACCAATGAGAGAATCTTTAATCGAATGACAAACTACTGCTGTTCTGTCCATGAGGGGATTAGAAACCTAGCTCGACCGGGAAGTGTTGAACGGGCTAATTCCGTCCGTTCGATGAATACAAGGTGCAAGCAATCGATATCAACACAGGGCAGCCCAGCAGGCTCTACCTCATTACCCCGGATTTACTCACCTGTCACGCGAGAGGGTGCTTTAGAAAAAATACGTCGCAAATTTTTCGTCCAATTCGAAGTTTAACGCTCTCAACACAGAGTCCCAGCAGCCTCAAGGCCCAGCCCTTCTCGAGTCGTGCCAATCACGGGAAAGGACGAAGTTCCACAACATTGCTGGCGTCGCAGCACAAAATAGCGGTTCCAATTGCTTCCAGCACTAGCATTGTAGGAAAGTATGCAATACCAGAGGCAGAAATATTCACAGGCGCAGCCTGCACAATCAGTTGGGAAGGCACAATGGAACCAGAGGATAAGCAGGGGGGGGGGGGGGTGACGTAGACAAAAACAAGGGAGATACATTCTCACTACCAACACTAGGTGGTAAAAGCCACAAAGAATAATCGTATTACTTTGGACGTGCAACTCCGTATCTTTTATCACTGCAAATGCACATGCAACACAGGAGCATGAAGTCATATTCCAACCTTTCAAGTGCTATTGCTGGAGATGATATGTGCACAGTGTGAGGTATCAGAAAAATCTTATGAAACCGGAGCATACAGCTTTATTTAAACAATTCTGTACACAGAATGAGTCTAGTCGACAGAGGGTCGTCTCACTGGCGGATGCATAATCATGTCGTCAATTCGGTTCCTCTGTTCCTGCTTATTTTCTTGCGTCGCAGTTGACTTGGAAGAGAACCGGAAGTCTCCCCTACAATAATCAGCATGCAAGTAAGTCCACCCCTTCTGCTGCTTACTACTAGAACCTATCAGAGATGGTTCAGCGGAAAACACCGTAACAGATGCGATGTGCAGTGAAATATTACAAAGAGTGTGGTAAATATACTAATGGCGTGCATATATGAATCCAAATTCATCAATGCTTCAAGCAAAAAAGTCAGCTCACTCAAATAAAGCCACTTATGAAGGAGGAGCTTTCATCTGATCGCATCGACTCACAAACAACTTTCTATCGCTAAAGACTACTAGCCATAGAAAATCATTTCAGCAGCAAACTAACGAGTAATCAAGTGGTTCATTTTCTACGAGATGCATATGAATAAGCGTAGCTTTGAGGCCCCAAAGGTTTTCCAATGGAATCAAGTGTTGTAGCTTCGAACTAGTTCGCAGGAGATCAGTTGGGACCGCAGATCTCCAGTAACGACAGCTGGAGGGGGTAGAAG
The DNA here is from genome assembly GCA_022844705.1 of Toxascaris leonina. Taxonomy (NCBI): domain Eukaryota; kingdom Metazoa; phylum Nematoda; class Chromadorea; order Rhabditida; family Ascarididae; genus Toxascaris; species Toxascaris leonina. The sequence continues at coordinate 26,296 of JAARMF010000643.1, read as the reverse complement.
GGGGGTGGGGGAGGGGATGAGGCAGAGTAGATGGAACAGTGGGACAATCGAATGAAGAAAAAAAAGCAACAATGATACCCGTAGAACAAAGACTCACATCCTTTGATAGATGCCACTCGTTATGGCGACTGCGAAAAAGACGACCAGATATGCAGTGAGGATTTTGTTGAGTAATTCGAAGTTATAATCAAAATGGTTAGTGAAATCGAAACGCCTGGAAAACAACTCGAATAGGGCGGCGTTATATAATGCAAACGGATGGATGATTTGCAGTGAACATCGCAAACGTATTGCGAATGTCAAAACAGTAACACAAATGCACTTTCGCAGTTCCACTCGACAACAATGAGTCGCTGACGGATAAGAAAATGAGGGCGCTTGATTCCATTCATAATCAACACTTCAACCTTCGACTAACTATAACTAGATTATTCGACCGATGCAAAAAGTCGACTGCAAACCCTGTAGATTTTATATGCTAAAACGTAGGGATCAACCTGAATGTTGGTGAGGGATAACATCTAGTAGCAAACGATATGTCCATTGAATTTCGAGCCTCTAGCTTGAGTGATTTTCAAGTTAAAACTACCGGACGGACAGACATGATTTTGCCTTCAATAGTCCCACATGCGAGAGTCTGCAAGAAGACACGAGAACTACTCCTCGATTAAGAAATTCGGTTCTCAGAAAGGAAGAGTAAAAGAAGCGATAAGAATTGAAACCAAAGGGACTGATCACAGCTGATCACGAAAGGTGGACAACAAATGCATTGCGACTATGCCCCAAATTCTTCGCCTCTTTCCTCCTCAAAATCAACATCGGTTTCAAATTGTGTCTGCAGTCGCAAACATCCATACCTGATTGCTAAAAGTGCTTTTCAAGCAAAAGCATGAAAGACGGTTTACACAGCCATCATGATGCTTCCAAGGAAATGAATGAATGACTGAATCTGGTGCTCGGCTCTCTGCTTCGGGTACTCACTCCTCAATGGTCGCTGGAACGTTGCTAGGCAGCTACCTTATTGTAAAATTTATCGTTTAAACGTTTGTTCAACGCGCCTTTCAAACTGGTCTTTATCAAAGCTCTAAACAGGACTTTCACATCATCCAGTAATATATCTAGATTCAAGAACGCTAGAGTCGTCGCAGTAATTTATTGGCCTCCAGCGGATTTTAGGACAAGCAGAGAGGAAACAGATCAACTCACGAAGAATATGCATCTTCAGGTCGTTGGCGCCCAAATCCACGTCGGTTTGAGTATCGTGCACTCTGACGCCTAAGAAATTCTGCTCTTCGGCGCAACTGTTCATCCCAAGCACGCTGTCGCATCTCCTCCTGGAAGGCCTGATAAGCCTCACTGTCGTACCGCCTCCGGAACTGGTCAAACATCTGCGGATGTTCACGGAAGTCAGTTGGAGATACTTTACTTCAACTCTCATAATCCATTTGTCTCTATCTACAGGGAAGGTTTCAAAATGCAATAGTCTTCGTCACACTTCCGGACATACAAGGAGAAAAGCAAATTGAAGTGCAGTGACGACTCAAAACATGTTCGTTGCAATTTGCTGCAGTTAACCGAATAATGGTGATCGCAGATACCTAATAATAAACGAGTCAAAGCATCCACACTGCCAAACAGACATCAGCCGAGTCCACTCAAGAACGCATTGAACGAAGTGATCAGCTAATCAATTTCGCTCTTCCAAAGAACTTATTGAGAGGATGAGATCAGTAAAAATGACTTACTCTTTGATATTCTGCTTGTGTATACGTCTGTCGAGGGGGCTGAGTCCGAGTTCGATATCGTCCAGTAAACGGAGAAGTGAAGGGCCCCTCAGAAAAGGGCGATTCGAAGTCAAAAGTGTTCTGGACAGAAATTTGCTGATCATACGCCCGTCGTTTCTGTGGATCTCTTAGTACATCGTAAGCGTCCTTGATTTCCATAAAACTTTCCGTCGATGCACTACTGGTCGACGAACCCGCCACATCTGGATGATACTGCAAATGTTGAAATCAAAACCTACACGACCTAGTTAGTACTCGTATGACCCATCAACCGCCCCTTACCCGCCAGCCAGCCACATAATGACAAAAAGTGTTTCAGCAAGTGTCCATCCTGTGTAGCCGAAATAAGTTGTTCGCGAGTTCTGACTTTTATTCGACGGTTGCCCGCATCCTCCTATCCCCTTAGCGAAGACATCGAAGAACGCTTGTTGGCAGAACATTCCCTAAGCCAAAAACATGATTATGTGCCTCAGGAAATCAAAATATGCTAATAAACCCCGTTGGATGTATTTTGAACAAATCGAAACAACCCGCAACATTACGCAAATGAACAAACCTTTTTCGAGAGCGTATAGAATGCGTTTTTGATTTCTTTAATCGAAGCATCTTGTCTCACACCGAGTACCTCATAATGCGTCTTTACACCGTTTCCGTAATGAATAGAATTTCGTTGAGCAAGTTGTACAGGTCGAATAAGCAACAGCTGTGCCCTCTCACCACTTGAACACCGCATCTCATCGAGGCGATGGCATATAAAGCATCCGGTATGGCTCTTCTGCAATACTCATCTGCTTGTATGACCCCACACACAATCTTCTGGACGTCGCAAGACAGTTCATCTAGCATAGCACTTATCGATAAGATATATTCAAAGGATGTCGAAAAAAACATCGAAATCGCTTCTTTTCAGAATAATCTTACATTACAACAATTATATCATAGAGCATTGAATAAAAGTGATGACCATATGCTGACGTCAATCAAACTGTGCATATATAGAACGTTTTTATTGAGATTTAATCGTCCATTCTGTAGATACCAAATGCGACTGCAAAGACTGTCGCTAAAGAGTGCAGATCAAGGGTCATTGTATGGGAAGGAGTTTACGAAGTAATAATGAACAATGTTAAAACTAAAGTGTGAGCGTTCCTCGCTCAGTGACCACAGCTAACAAATTTACCGCAAGTAGGAAGCACAGCGATTTCCAGGAACGTAGCGCAAATAAGTTTCACAAGAAGCGCCTCTCAGAAACGTGAGGAAGCACATCGAAGAGTGAAAGATGCACTGATAAGCTCACCTCCGCCACCTCCTCCCCCCCNCCCCCCCCCCCCCCCCCCCCCCCCCCCCCCCCCCCCCCCCATCCCAACAAAAAAAAACTCGCTCCGTTCAAGTTAGCGACAGGGCACGCCAGTTTCGGGTTGAGAGCACAGTCGAGTAGAATAATGATGCGGCAAGAAAGGACTCAAAGAAAGCATCTTCCTTGTTTCATTTTGTCCCCATACCGACTCGAAGTTCGGCACTGCGACAGGCGAAGCTCATTACTGGTTAATATTATCATCTGGAGATAACACAGTGGGTCCATCAGATCTATATACGACATCCACTGCTCTCTGCTCCATCGAAACTAGATGGCGTGTTGTTCCTCAATGATCTATGATCAGACAACGTGCGCGTTTGATTTGTGAGCGAAATGACGTCATTAAAAACAGTATTGAACATAAAGCAGAGAGTGGGAGCTGATGCCTCCTCCTCTCTCCCTCTCTCCATTTCGTAGGCAGCTGATCACTTTCTGAAATGTCGTTCTAGAAAGAATAGGGAAAAATGCAAAATGTCTGCACGAGAATATTTGTCAAAGGATCATCACAATGCTTCAAAAATGCTGCGTCATACCCTCTCTTGTTAGAAAACTGCTTAAAAAATAATGGCTGAGTGTTTTAGGTGATGCTTTCAACTCATTTCATAACACAACAGAGGCTTCGATCAGTCAATAAACCAGCGTTCATCTGATCGGTTATCAATTCGACACATTCGATTGCTGCAACCGAATTTCAGCGATTAATTAAACGTCAAAATTCGTTATGCAAATTGACTCCATAAAAATATAACGCTGACATCGCCTTTGAGACAGACGGTTGCATATATTCATCCGAATTCTATTGAATTTGGCCGTGAAGAGTGTAATAGCGTATACTTAGGACAAATCCACTTCGTTGGGAGGGGCAGTTATCTCAGTAACAACGTCTCCAGAGAGAGACAGTGCTTGCACTGGAGACTACCTCATTAGTATACCACATGCCAGCAAACGTTATACTACTATGTCAGCCAATCGAAACCTTAAGATCAGCATGGAAAACTTATTCTGATGTGAGAAAGCACACAATTACATACAGCGGACACAACAACTCAGAGGAAAGAAAGCGAAGGTTCATTGAATATAATGCCCATCGAGAATAAGAAGTGGAAAAGACGGGCATCAGAGGCCGAGTCGAATCGCCGTGAAGAATGACGTTCATCAAATCACCTTAGGTGACTGCAATTGGACGTTTAGATGCGGCATTCTTGTCCTTGAACAACGAGTACCTGCAAGGCAGCTGTTGGATAAGAACGAATCAAGGTGTGTATATTCTATTCAATCTCGTATGTCTTCAGACTTTAAAATCACTTGCAATTTCGACTACGCTCTATCTAAGAAAAAGCTAATAAAGCACAGCGACGAAAGAGTTTGTCTATCATACATCAAAATAAGCACTGCCCTTTTTATCCTCAATCGCTGCTTCTTCATCGAAAATCGCAACAGCTTCTGCCCGAAGCGAAAACAGTGAAAGAGACATTGAGGAAGCCATAGAAAATTTTAATTAATCAATATTCGAGCAATATTCAAATTCNTCGATGAAATCACAGCTCTTCAATGTTCAATGTGAAAGCTCACTTTATATAAAGGCCGTCGGCAGAAACAATGACGACGACCAAAATAAGCGCAGTGTAGCCGAGTCTCCTGTTATGCCTCTCCTTAGCTTCTGCCGCCGAAGGATCGAAAAAGTGTCCATACAGTGGCGGTCCCTTCATTGGAGCCGCAACACGCAGATTCTTATGACCCATTCGCAAATGTCTTACGTCCTCTGCGGTGACGACTATATCCGCCAATTCCTGCAACAGTGCTGAGACAACCAAAGGGAAAGGATACAAGAGTATCAAGTCAAACATTCACAGCTGCACAGTCTTCATATCTAACGAACGTGAGAAAGGATTGAGTTCAGTAAGTGTTCATCACTTAGGTTGCCAAGCTCGCAACGCAGTCAAATCACATTGATGCAGAGCACATAGCGCTAATTCAAAGGAAGCCAACAGCATGTCGTGACTGTAATGAAAGCATTATTCCAGTACGATTTCAACGATCAAATAACCACACATTCATTAAGAGCCCTTTCTAATGAAGGAATAGTTTGAAGATGTTCATTCAAGTTGTCGCAGCAAACGGCACTCCAATCGTCTTTGTTGTAAAAGTGACGACACATCACAATTACACACCAACTGTCAGAATATACCACACTAACTACAACCGCACTCAAGTTAAATAACAACTGAGATGAACCGTCAAACCTACTGATAGTCACCTCAACGATGCCACACTGCGAGAGGTAAAGAATAGCATATGTTTCTTATTAACTGTTGTGATACACAGTTCCTCTCACTTATAAAAACGAAAGTGAGATTGCATACATCAGAATGAAGCTCGCCTCTGCCCCATCGCATTTCGCGGTCGTACTCTCGCCTCTTCTCTGGCTTTTTGAGCACGTCGTATGCCAATTTCAGCTGCATAAACTGCTCAGTTGGCGATAGGTCTGGCACATACTTGTCCCGACTCTTTTTCACTTCTGGACTATATGCCATTCCGTCAGGATGTAGCTGAAAATATGGTGATAACAAACGAGTGCTCATCAAGTTCAGTTAAGCTGAACGGTAAGTGTTTGGACTGCTGCTCTGTGCACTCTGAAAATTCTATTTGTTGTTCTTTGCCGTTGTCTACTTCGCTATATTTCTTGCCACTCGCCTTCACCTAATTTCCCCCCCTTCAATATTAAAATAATCAATATCGTTAATGCAAAACAAATAAAACACAGTGTCTTTATGCCACCCCAACACTCGTTTGTAGTCTGCGATAAACAAACAGCTCACAAATATCATCCTTCTTTCGATGCCAAACATCATCACCCGGATAGGAGGGTTGCCGCGAGATTAAAGATGTTCAAAAAAGAGAAAGATGCTCTCCTGCCTACTTCCTTTGACACTGACTCCTATTTAAATGACCTTTGATGTTTAAGAACAGCTAAAGTAGCCAGTTTATAACTTTTGATTGCAGTGATCTGCAGAAAGGAGGGAACACGGAGGAGATAATCTTGGGGTATACCCCGATGGCAGCATCGTTTAAACTTCTTCCAAGACTCTCCTGACCAAAGGCCTCGACCACCTGCACAAGTATCATTCCACATACCTTCTCCCCCNNCCCCCCCCCCCCCCCCCCCAGTGAGTGGACAAACTGAGCAGAACAACACTAACACTCGAGGATATCGAGAGGAAGTTCAATTCAAAGAACTCAGGCACAACCTGTTGAGATCTCCGTACAAATGCCGCTCTTATTTCCTCGCTACTTGCGTCACGACTAACGCCGAGAATTTCGTAGTAACTCTTCTTCCTGAAGCAGTTCCCGTTTCAATCGAACCAACATGCTTACGAACTTCTGTTAAACTCCCTTAGCAATGCTTTAAAATCAGAAACATTGTGTACGTACTGATAACCACCCTACTTATAGCTTACTTTGACAATCTTGGGTCTGAGGCACTTCGACGGTGTTAGAAGGCGGAAGGATAGGAAGTTTAAAGGAAGAACGTCCACTACTGCAGAAAAATACCATATTAAAGAGAAAAAAACTCGACGTTCTTCTTTCTTCC
>JAARMF010000643.1:6063-19536 GCA_022844705.1 Toxascaris leonina | reverse complement strand
CCCCCCCCCCCCCCCCCCCCCCCCCCCTGTCCCAATGAGGCCAAGAATACAAATGCCGCGAGTGCAAGTGGTAAACTAGTGCACATTAAAGGCAAGCATTACAGCCAAGCACTAGGTTCTCTAGTTTTGCTATAAACACGTCCATCCTCAGCAAACTGCTTAAGCCTGTCTCCGTTCGTTCCCCAATAGCACAAACAGTACTCGAGCAATTCGCATGTCTACCTGAGGTACAAAGATAATGCCACTTCCAACTTGACGTATAGCGTTGTGTTTATAGCAAGTGGCAAAATCTTCAACAGAACACAAAGTGAGCGGAACACATCAACGAAATACCAATCTGCAACTCTCTTAAGAGATCATTGAGATTGCACTTATCAGACAATTAATATTTCGCGCTGAATCCAACCTTGACAGATCTTAGATGCAACTGCATTCCAAAAAACTTTCTATGAAGCAGAATTTGCAAAGATTTGCTCACTTTATCACTTTATCGGCATCACAGTCCTATGACGAGTTAACGAGTGACCTTCTGTTTTGCAAACAATAAAAAAGATCAACTCCGAAACACAGATAAATACCTCGGAATATATGAAACGGTTCGTCGTGCACTCACTAAGGGCCATAAACGAAATGACGTCATCGTAACGAACTTCGTTTCATTAACAAGCACCGATCCAGCGGTGTCGACGGCGCTAACCTGAAATTACATCCACTACACCATCACATCATGGAATACCGAGGATCAGCTTATGCAATAAATGCTTAGTTAGGAATAGCAAAGTAATTAAGAGTTCCCATGAAAAACACCACTTTTGTTTGCCACAATCTGGCATTTGGGAGCCATCCGAAAACGTCGTTAAAACGTTCTAACACAGCACCTTTGAATTTGGCCATGACCAAAATACTGCGTAACAACATTTCTGACAACTAGAAGTTTATGCGAACACGAACAGCAAAGAAAGACAACAGAGCAAATAACGGGAAAACACTCCGACGGAAAAGGCAAAACGAGGCAGCAGTGGCATGAAGATTAAAACATCTCAGTGAGGCTTTTAAATATCAAATAGTTGATGCGGTTATTGTATCACAAACAGTTTTTGGCGACCTGAAATTGATGCCCACGTCGATTAGAGGGACGGGCAGACTGAAATATTTCCAGTAGCATGACGCCGCGGAAGCTATGCACAATCTATGACGAAGAACGAAATCAAAGTCGAGCCTGGAACTTCTAGATCTCAGGCTACATTTTCAATCTATAATGTAGTTTGGCTGGCACGGCCGCAGGTGAGTGTCGTGAAAAGCAACATGGATGGAACCTTCTTCGAGACCCAACACCTGTTATCTGAAGCAGCGTAACAACACAATAATTAATGCAATATTGCAATACAGACAAGCAGTGAATGCTTTCGGATGATATTCAGTACACGCATGCTGCAGAGTGCGGAGGACACACTTTGTAATCTTGGATAACTTCATCAAGGGTAAGACGTTCTGATCTGAAGTGAAGTTCTGACCACAACAACAAGGTCATCAACATCCCCTCTGGAAGGAAGAACTTGACCTCCTAACCTAAGAAAACGTTCATGTGGGAAGTTGATATGAACCATACGGTAATTTCTAAAACGAATCCTTAACCATTATACATCGATTAGTTGGCTGATGAATGAAAAACCTTCGGTAGCGTAGTGGGAAGGACAAAGCAACGGACCGTGGCTGTCAGCAGAGAGATGCGACAATTACGAATGCTGCTGGGAATTGTGACTGGAAGTGGCCTGCGGTCTCCCCCTCTTCTATACATCTTTGGCTTGGAATGTGCTTTATGAAAGCTCCACTGTGGCCATGTTTCATGGGCCATCCCTCCACAGGAGGATGTCCCCTACGAACAACAATCCCAAGTTGTGCAAGTTTCAACGGTCCACATAACCAAAACTGGGCATATGACAAAAAAAAACACCTCCCGAGTATGATTTACATCACTCGTCAGTTCTACTCTTTTGGAGGTATCCTCAGGTACAAGTGCTAGAATAACATGAAAGCTGCAACTTCAGATTAGCCATGTAATTTTGAGGTCTCCATATTTGTTGACCACGAGAGGAAAGCTTATGAAGCCAGCGATTATTGAAGGTGGATATCATTCAGTAGACAAGCCCTCATTTATTTACACCGCTCTCCACTAGAGATAACTTCGAAACATGACATAGGTATACTGTTGAGGCACCACCACGTCCCGAACGAATAAGAATGAAACAAAGTGGGAAACAACTAAATCAAGACTATTTATTCGTTAATAACTCGATAAGTGCTAATCACAGCATACATTTCGACAAAAACATCACGATATGAACCTCAGCAAGCCTTTTTGAAATGAAACAATCTTGAGCAGTAAGTGGGTCGATTACTAAATAATACTGTAGAAAGGCCCGATCACCCATGCTGTGCGGCACCGCTTCTGCCGGTGTTGAGAAGGAGACTCGATTCGGGTACGATCCTTTTCTTCTCCTCTTTCAACGTATGTTCTGCTTTGTATTCAGGATCAAGCTCGACCTCCATCTGCCTCCGCATACGATCATCATGCACTGATGTATCCAGATAGGGTATACTTTTGGGTCGTGAGGAAAGTTGCTTCTCTACGAAATAGCCAACTGTGCCGATGACAGCCGCAAACGGCAGCACAATCGCACTCGAAATACGCGTACCTGGAAGAAAGCATTGGTTCGGTGTGTAATCTAAATCTCTATCACAGCACTGCTACATTTGCGTTCGTTCCATTGCAAGCATTAGAAACTAATTGCACAATGCATGCTTTCAATGCTCGCAGTAATTAATGTAAGCTGTTGGCAACAATATGTCAACTGTCAACCAATCAACCGCAAATTGCAATATGGCAGCAATTGCTCACTGCAAGATGCTGGCAGCTGCAGTCCGCAGATTTTATGCGAATTACATTCGTCCCTATTTTCCATCACCAAAACTATGGTCGAGTAGATCGAGACTGTCTATAACGAGAAATAAAGAGGTGACCGCAATCACAGCAAGTTGTTGAGTAAAAATCTGGACATGCCATCGACTGCAAGAATTGCAACATAGTCGTCGCTGAAGACGACACGCGCAAACGGCCAGTATCCTTTCCCTTCCGACAGCCCCTACGAATATCTCGTCTGGACAGGATTTCTTCACCCAATTCAAGTGACATACGCCTACATTCGACGACCGCAGTTTCGCGTTTCGCACTGTGCATCCTCTTGCCGCGACGTGACCTGGCTCGCAAATCACGTTAATTTCAGTGCCCGTAATGTGCCGTCGTAAATTGATGATGGCTTCATTTTTGCAAATTCATTTTACTGGATAATGTCATAAATGACTTGCTTCTTCAACGAATATTAACGCCGGCACCTGAGATTTTTCTTTAATGTTCTCGCAAAAGGATATAACAACTACAATGCAGGTAAAGCATTCATGTTATTCAACACGTAACAGATGCTAAGTACGCAAATTCCTGTTTACTGCCATTCTTTAGAGACAGCAAAGCTAAGGAAAATTTTTGTGATACTTCATTTCATTGAAAATGCCAACTGGTGAAAATTATATCGCTAGAAACGCAGCTATTAGACCAGCAACTAGGAATCTCTCAAATACTCTTCCATCTTCTACCGCTCTCTATTCTCTCGTGGCAATGTGATAATACGAGACTCGTTGCTGATCGTGCAGCGGTACCGAGACGTTTTCAAGCCGAATAATTGTGTTCATGTTAGACATGATGACATGGGATGGCTGAGGAGATAATTGAAGCAAAGTCTAAAGCACTGTACTCTTAAACGACTGATTGTAGCAAAGATGTGGATAAAAAGCGAGATGAGTGCAGTTAGCAAGAAGAAGATGGCATTAGAGGAATAAAGTCACAACTCTGAGGCCACTACAAGACGGCTCAAATCTCCGAACCATAAATATATACACCCATCTAATGACACCTCATTGCCATCACAACGAAGTCATACGGCATTAATGATGTTCTCAAGAATCAACCAGCAATGTCTATATTGCCACGAGGAAATATTACTGCATTATCGAAAAGGTTTGCAAGGTGCTTGTTTAATTGCTTTGAAGAATACATTCACGACATGCCCAGAGGTGCAATTGTCACCGCATACTTGACATGCAACAAATGGATCAAAAGTCACCATCACACGGTATCACCTCTATCCGCCATTCGCCTACCTCTTTTCCTCTAGCTCGTAATGATACTACCATCGTTCTTTACCGCACCTTCCCCCTCTCTCCCCCCGCCTTTTACTCCACATCATTCATTGTAGCAGCACCTTGCGCACTCCCATGTTTGGGAATGGTCAGTCGTTTAATGCGCACCACGAAGAGAAGCCTCACGTGCTACCGTTGTTATTGCTGTTCCCAGCTAAAAAGGAAGAAGAATAACTTGCTTACCAAAGAGGATGAATGTCGGCCACATGGGAGTACTCAGTGATATTGGAAACAGTTCTTTGAGGTGCCGAACAAGCACATAACAAATCCACCAGACCCTCTGAAGTTGCTCCAACAGAAGCCACCACCGTGGGTTGAGCTCCCGATTTAAAGCTTGCTGAAATAAATATAATACTGATGGTGTGAAGGCGAGAGAAGCATTGAAGACGGTCGCCAGTTTCAATACGCCAGCCAATTACAACAGTTACAAGCAACTAATTCCGTGTGAAGAGACACTAATATTGGCTACTGACAGAATCGATCTCGGTGACGACAAGGATCGGCGCCGGATTGAATCCATGTCTATACAGAGAGCGAGTAGATTCTCACGCGGCCCTGGATGGGCTACGGCCAGCCGATACTTCAGTGGACAGGGGAAAAGAGATAGCCACGAACCTCAGACAAGGTAGAGGACAGCAAGGCCCACAACCCACCTCTACAAACACCCGTCTTGATGCCATACTTACACGCCATCAACGAGATTACTACCGTCATCACGCTTGGTCTCCAGAAGATATGCCCATCTTATTCATACTGCCATTGCGTTTCCATTTAGCATCGCGGAATAACAAGTGGAAGGATGTTCCAAGAATTTACCTAAAACAAAATTATGTGATTATGCCCCGCTATCGCAGCACATACGAAAGGCAACATTCTCCACAACAGGACTGAGTTTCCGATGGACCACCACAGAATTGGGGCATAAAGAGTACAGGAAGAACTGGCGGTTCAATTTTTGGGCCGTAAACAGGGTCATAATGTATGGGCGGGGAAGAGAGGGGTGACGAACAAGCAAAGGAAAGAGAGAATCCCAGCTATGTGAGGGGCTAGTAATGCTCAGTTAGGAAGGCTCGTAAACCGATAAAGGTGCATTCGCCTGTCATGTACTTTTGGGTGTGAGCCTCGCTCTCCTTCCCCCCTCTGCAGAAGAATGAGCCGGTTGCTTGACCGCTACGTGGTCAACACCTCGTCACCATCGCATATTCGTAAATAAATTCAATCGGCGTTCGATGCAGATCTAGTCTTGTTCACGATCAAAGCCGGGTTGAATCGAGACCTCTCACTTCAATCTAAGCAGTACGAGCGAAGGAACCAAATTTTTGAATCTTCGCTTTTCCCTGGATATATCGCTATATAATCATGGTCTATTCAATGACGCATATAGGCATTAGAAGCTAAACTGGGAGAAATACAGACTGGAAGAAATACAAATTGACATATTCATTTGCCAAGAAGCAACCTTTTTGGCCACATTCAACGATAAACAGCAATTAGTGCGAGTTGCACAAAATCAAATAGCTGCCATTCCTTTCGCAAAGCATTAAAGAGCTGACCCATCACAAGAGAAGTTAAACTAAGGTGCAGGCATTTCATCAGATTCGCACACGTCACGTAGAAACCTGTCACAAGAGTGATAAGAAACTAAGCTATGCCATGAGGCTTCAACCATCTTCAATTTGTTCAACGTTTTTGTCACCCCCCTACTCATTTTTGTCTTCTCCACTTACCATAGTCCGCTGAGATATCAAAATCCCCACAAGTGAATGGGGACCAACATTCCACGAAATTCATGCCTCCGAGCTAGGTATCGAACCACTCGGAGAGTAGATGGAAAAAAAGTGTCATGAACAGATGAAACAAATGCAGCTGTATATATTTTCACATGAAGAAGCTTAAACGAGAGTGTAGAGTCAAATAATCGGAGTTGCAGACGCACTTATATGGAAGGTGCGATAGCGTTCGTGTAATCGTATTCATTCCTGAACAATATGATCACCGCACTCGTTGCTTACCACTGACAACCTCTAACACTAAAAGGCTTTATACCTAGTCCCCCACCCTCGCAAAAAACCGCTTCCCATGCCACAACGTTACGCACCTACTCCACTTGTTAGAGACGCCAGTCTGAATGCATTCAAATAACATCAAGAAGGAAGTCGAGTTATTGCACTGCTCAGAAAACGGACAAAGACAAAGAGAGAAAACTGCAAATCACCACTATCATTGTCTACTTTATTCCTCGTGTTTCTTCATTTGACAAGCGGTTTTACCTAAAGAGGATTGCGTATTGCGCAGTAGGTATGTAAATGAACACACTGTATTCACTGACATAAGTGCTGTATAAAAGAAACATAATTGTAAAGCAGTTGCGAATGACATCTGAAGCCATTATCGTGTTCACTAAAACACTATGAGAGAAGAACAACGAAGTGAGCAGATTGGGAGACAACATTCGATTGGACAACCTCTTCCATTCAATAATATGAGTGCATCCCCAAGACTAGTTGCACGTATCGAACTCATCGGAACAATTGGGCAACGAACTTTAAATTATGTACTATTTGTGAGAATTCACAACAAAATATAGATATTGGAACAAATGTGATGCTGATTGTTACTTATTGAAGGTCATTACTTCGATTATAATTCCCATTGTTTTCGGTCTGTAAATGTCCTGACGGAAGAAGTTAGTGAAGCCATACTGAAGTGATATGCGCTCTGAATTATTTGATGGAAGTGGGATGTTTAATGAGGAAAGAAGGTGAACGAAGGTGACTGCGAGTGCTTGCTCTTGTTCCTTGGAGAACGCAGTATAAAGGTAGCGTAGTTATAGATATAAGTTCTGAAGAGTGTTACGACAACATATTCTTAGAGGTAGATGTTAGGTATCTTTCAGATCGCGAGTCACCGGAAATAAATTTCGTCTCTCCCACTCAGCCACTCAGCACTTCTACTTCCTCAATATACTCGTCTGTCTTGTTCATCTCGTTTTCGAAATACTCCATTCAGATTCAGCAATCCGATCAGGTGGGAACGAAGACATCGAATTGTTGCAGTGGATTGCAGTACTGTGGCTTTGTTTGCAATGCTGAGTGTTAGCTGACAGTATGCAATCGTTTTATTTGCACATTTCTGACAGAATATTTCACACTTGAAACTATTTGAGAGTGCACAACTGAGGGATAAAAACTGTTGATGGGCGTGTGGGATTTGATTGATATCACCAACGAGTTTCGCCGACTACATTGCACTGAATTATAGCCATTCGCGTGCTAATTATTTACGTAAGAATAACTGCAATGTTGCAATGAGCAGTGAGAATTGGAACGATTGCACTGTTTGCGAGACGGCTCTCTCCTCCTTATTTCCATCACTTTTTCAACTCGAAGTTATAGGATGTGGCCACAGAACACGTTATTATTATGACAGCTATTATCACTCTTTCACTGACCGCATTTCATTTATAAAGGAATGACGAGAAAGACATCTACTTCATACACTCATCTTCCACTATGATTTCTTCGGTTATTTGTTTCCGTTTACTGACTACACTCACTCATTTCTACGGTAAGTGTTATTATGAAGCCGTTAGCACTTATAAACTAAATATCGACCTCCCATACCTCTGATTATTTCAGAACTGCTTCACTAAGTCGACAATTCCTACACCCTCTCGTTGCCTATTCATGGATAAGTGGCATATTTGTTTGGACGGCTAGAGTCGGACTTTAATTTGAATTGGCTCATAGAACAGTTAGCGAACAAATTAGCAGCTGAATTTGTATGCATGGATGACAGGGATAGGAATTATATTATGTGGTGTGTCTTTAATGAAATCATTCTTCGATCGCTGAGTTGAAAAGATGTTATTTCTAAAGTTTTGCTCTGAGTGATAAAACTCCGAAAAGGAGTGTTACATGCAAATCACAAATGCTTATTAGAATTCAAGATTGTTTCGTATCGGAAAAATCACTGGACGAATCCCATTGGGTGGATAATATGAAAATGATATCAGAAAGGCTGAGGCTTGAAATATTTTCAACATATTATAACATCACAAAACGCTTCTCTGTGTCTAATCACTTCGCCTTTAGCCATAGTTAAACTCCTAGAGACAAGCAAAAAACTCTCAATCATGCTCATGTTGAAACATTCTTGCAGCGACACTCGCATCCAGCAGCCTTTCCTACGAAGGTGCGCAATTCAGTCCACTTGCACCTTACCAAATCGAAGATTCGTTGCCACCGCCAGTATTCGACGTGCTTGAGGATCATTCGCATGACGATTCGAACTCCAGTTATGCCAGAAACTTGCATAATGTGCTCAGAAGCAATATTTCACTTGGTATGCCAATGATGAGCCAGTTGACACGTGAAACCACAAATGAGGAGCGAAAGAGCAGTGAGGATACCTCAGCAGCGAGAATTCCACTCCACAATATAAATGCACCTGCTAGGAATATATTGGCAACAGTTTTTCGACAACCACATGGCAAAGGCCAATGGCACATAGATTTGTCACGAAAAGCCGAACACTTCCAATATGAACCACGAGCATCATCAACGCAACATGCCCTACATGAAACGCCTTTTGAGGATGAAAGACATATAACACATCCTACCGCAAAACTTAGGGATTCGCGATGGAACAAAATATTTCCATTCGAAGCAGACAACAAGCCAAGTGCTGATAGAGTTTCGATTCGCCAAGCGCAGAATAGGCCGTCTGCTTTTGGCGTGTTCCCAAAGAAATTCTTCGCGGCCACTTTCCCTGGAGGCAGGCCTTCAGAATCTTTTTCAAATCACTATTATTCTCACTCAGTCGGCATAGAATCATCGAAAATTAGCGATGAGCAACTGGAGGACGACACCCATGAAAGAATCTTCATGGTATATAATACCCCTCTTGGCCTCACAGGTAATTCTGTAAGGAACAAATATCACGTCTCTTCTAACCCAATAGAACCAGAGTCATATTACAACTCCGATGAAAAGGCAGAGTCTCATTTCTGTGAGCTTCATGATCCCGAATATAGGGGTAGACGAAGTAGGGCAATAGGACGAAGTTTGCAAGGAGAGATGGAATGGAGTAAGGGAATGGTGGAAGCAAATGCACCGCTCGATCAGCAAGATAAAGATCGAAGAAACCCACAAGTGAAAGGCCGCCAGCACGACTTTGGAATGCCACTTCATAGCGGAGAAAAGCGAAGAAGACTCAGCAGAAACATGCATTGGAGTCGCAAAGCGGACGATGGAGTGGATAGAAAGGACCACAGCAATGGTGACTTCCAGGAAAGGGAAAAGAGTTCGAAAGGGAAGCGAGACGACACAAACGAGAGGTTTGGATCACGTGAAATCGAGAAAGACGTGAAAAATGAACTGGCCGCCGACTGGCTGGGTTCTGGGAATGTTGCCTCTCAAAACCTTTCATCTGCTCGTCCAGATGACTGGCTTGGACGTCTTGAACAAGAAGTTGAGCCAACAGAATCAATCTACGAAGGCAACGAGCCAGACGATTCAAGTAGCACTGAGTATTCATCCGAAGGGCCTGAATCCAGAAGGAAAACACTACACAAATTTGCCGACCGTGGAAATTTGGAGGAGAATGAAGACATAGGACCATCTTGCAAAGATAAGGAAGGGATTGCAAGTTTGCGCGAGAAAGGCGTATCAAATAATATTGGGGGAATGCCAAAAAATTCCGGAAGGTGGGGCTATAAGAAAGGCAGATCCGAATGGCTACTTCAATATGAAAACAAACAACGGAGGGCGGAACGAGGTAAAAGCACAGAGGACGACCATGGCCATAACAACATTAAAGACGTTGTTGGAATAGATCATATGGCAAGCTTGGACAACCTCAGGGACAATGCTGAATACATCCGAGCTGAAAGTTACCACATCCTGCGTATGAGTGAAGAGGAACCTGGGCAGGTGGAACGTTCCCTCAGCGGTGGAAGTGATTACTCTCAGAGATATGAAGGAATGAGCAATGGAGAACGAGCGAAGACATCGCATGGCGCTATGAAACAGCACAGCAGTATCAATCCGTCACACGTTCGTGAAAGAAAAGCATCTTCTAATAATGCAACGGTAACGGAAAACCAGGAGACCAGCGCCAGAGAAAAAATATCTGTGTATAATGCTACTTGGCGAACAAGTGATTTAGTGATGAGAAAAAGCCAGAGTGCAGTATCCATTCGGCAGGATAATAGCCAANCACCCAGAACCGGCGTGCAAGTAAATCAGCTTCCGGTGTAATTGAGAGTGAAAGTGAAGGATGGAGTGTTTTGAAAAGGAACGATACCATCGATCCCTCATATGATCCGCCTGCTGAAATTTCCGAAGGGCAAAAAATACAGAAAGTGACAGAGGGTGGAGAAAACAGTGATGATTTGAAAGGCAATGAGACTTCAACGTTGGAGGTATGCAACGGAGACTGCACCACGTCAACTCTACTCACGTCGAACATCACAACAAAGACAAACACAGACGAAAACGCAACAAGAGATTCAATAGGAGACCAACAATATAGCATTCCCGAAGTGGTCACCATCCATAACGAACTTAAAAAATTAATAGGTAACCAAGAAAGTTACAATAGAGGAAAAAATACGAATAATAAACAAAGAAGTGCTACTGAGCACAGCTCAGATGGCGGAATGGGACCTGAGCTGAATAAAACTTATGGAGAGCAAGCGTCGAAATCAATGCCATACAGCACCTGCGAACATAACCAACGCAATAAAGACTTGACGGTGGGTCCCCTAAATTACTGTGAGCACGATCAGGTACGAGTCGTTTCGACGCAGAAGAACGAAGAGATCAGTAAAAATGCCAGCAAATCACGGATAACAACTCGGAAAAGCAATGAAAGAGGTGACAATATAGGGAAGCCATCACTAGATGATAGAACGATCAGTGACGCTTCCGACAGGCTTTACCACTCTAAAGGTTTGGAACATCAACGTGGCATAAAGTCTTGGGGCCATTCAGAAGATGACACAAAGTCAAATACATCTGCACAACTGACACTTTATGACTATACAAACGATGAAGAAGAAAGGGATGTCAATAAACCATCGGACTATACCGAACGACCGGTGTTGCCGCAGTCAGGTCGAAGTCTTGACCACGCGCTGAATCGCGATGGCACAAGCAAACTCTTGCTATCAGATTCGCCGGGAGTGAGTGGGAAGAATTATTTCGCTAACCAGCGAAATTACCTCCGTAGATCCGAAAAGGACCCTATTATCTCAACAGGGGAAGTTGAGGGCACCATAACAGAGTTATTAGGGAAGGAGCATATTAGAGGCAAATATTCTCCACTTTCAGACTCCTTTCCAGAAGTGGAAGAACAGCGGACTCTTTCTCGAAATTTGACGAATAGACGGATGGAACATTCACCGACAACGATAAGAGTTTCGACAGCGCGACAATCATTGCATGCTTCCATTCAGAGCGACCCTGATGGCGAGGAACATTCAAGACTAGATTCTGGATGGAGGTCAAATTCGATGTCCATTCATCCGCAAAATGAAGAAGACAACGCGACTACGGATTCAAAAGAACAAGACAAGAGAATAACAGTCCGCCCGAATAAATACTCGCTGACTGCAGCTGAAGAAAACGAACGGAATGCAGGAAGTGAGGACTACCTGGAACCATTTGAGACAGGGGATTTACGAAAGGAAACAAATGATGAACGATCATCTAGCGTACAGGAAGTACAGCGTGACTCAGTTGAAAGTCAACAATCTCAGGCAGTACCTGTGTCTTTATTGGAGAGAATCCCCAGCTTTGAAGATTGGATAGCCAGCATTCCGAGCTTCCAACGAGTGCAGTTTCCTTTCACAGCGTCACAGAACGGTCAGCGATACAGAAGCAATTCAAGCATTCCGTTCCTAGGCACCTTCTCAAGAGGATTTCCACAGCTGATACAACAGCCAGGTGCGCCTAGTTTTTCCAAATTCCTTCCCCATGCCCAGTCTTCACGGCGACGACTCATCGAAGAATACAGCAACGATGACCGTAGAGCGTCAGTGATTAACACTATGGAGCATAATCGAGCAAGCGATAGAGGCGATGAAAGTGCCGATGAGGATTCAATATACGATGTGTCTTGAGTCGTGGCTTACTGATTTACAGAATTTAAGTGATGGCGCCTTTGGAGCAGGCCTCTGCATGCTGCTTTTGCATTTATTACCTAGCGTGTTGCATATTGGAACATAAACTTTGTGCACTCATTGTGGACGAAATCAATCTTCTTTTGGCGCTGTCCGTGATCACAGAAAGTGTCACGGGCTGGCTTATCAGCTCTTATCTTCGAAACTTCAAAGCAAAAATATATGCCCTCCCGCAACCGTGTTTTATTCATGAGACGCTGGTAGACTGTAGATCCGGAAGGCTCATTCCTTCGGGACTTCGAAGAGAATGCTCATTAATCAGAATTCAGGGAGGAAAGGAGGGGCACAACTAGGAGAAAANAAGGAGGGACACAACTAGGAGGAACGACAGAAGCATGGTTATACTACGCTTTCTCGGAGAGTTGCCTATGGCATATTTTACAGGATCTCGCGAATGGGTTCGTAAATGTTGTTCGTTTCAACCTGATCCCGCTTCCCCGCCTTTCTCAGGAAGCGTTATGAGCATGCAGTTATGGCACTCTCGCCTCCAACATTTATCAAATTTGCGCTTTCCTCATTCTTCACCTCTACTGGTAGAGCTTGTCTTGACCGGAAGCACCTGGTTGACTAGTCAATACGTCCCACAAACATTTGTAACTATATTATTGTGCAGCACATTCCCAGGAACAATTCCAGTGGTCTGTTACACGAGCGTTTAATCGCAGTACCGAAAACCGATCGCTTATTTAAAATGCATGAGGATGGCAAGCACATGTAATACATTATTCTGAAAGAGCAAGGGACGCATCGGAAAATATATCAGAAACGTGCGAAGAACGCTATGTTCTCAGGCTGCTTCCAGCACAAGTTCCGCAAGTGACCCGACAACAAGGTGCACCCAACTTTGCAGGCCCCCCCCCCCCCCCCTCCCCTTCCCCGCCTCAGCGTACTCTTCACGTCACATATCACTTTTGTGTTCCGCTCTTTTGTCCAAGAAGTTCCACAATTGACTGAGAAAAAGTAATGCAAAATATATCCTCAATCTGAACATTCTAACCGCTTGTGCATTTGTCCTGGAAAGCTTTTTAATGAGC
>JAARMF010000641.1:58872-74134 GCA_022844705.1 Toxascaris leonina | reverse complement strand
CTTATTGCGCCAAACTGATTCGAACAGAAGCTTGATTTAAGCTCGGTCATTGTTGCTCTGGATCATCCAATTCAATATTTCGTTCCATGAGAAAGGAATCGAAATTGCTCGAGGAAATGAATTTTATGGAAAGTTTGGAGCTGAGGGATTTCAATAGCTAAGCTATTTAAAAATGAGTTTAGCGATTATGATTATTACTATGAAATTCTCGCAGCACTTTTTAGAAGAAACATTCATATAACCCTACCGAAAAGCTATCTTTGAACCTCACGAGGACAACTTCTTCTCATTTCTCGATGTGTATGCTGATGTCGATTTTCTCGCTTAGCACTTTGCGTTCATCAACGATTGTTCTGAAGCAACAATTTTACGCACATAAAATCGGAAAGCAATGCTTCAAATTGCTGTCATTATTGCGAAGATTGGCATTAAGATACGCTGTAGAAACGACTCTATGAATAGCTGTGGGAAACAACAGATTGCTAATAACACTGAGAGAAGTGAACGATGATTTCATTCACCATAGAAAATTTACAGTGATGAAGTATTGAATAGGAAACATTTGAAGTGCTCCAGATGAATAGGTTACTTCCTAATCTACACGATGCTTCCGAAAAAGCACTCGTGCGCATGTCTATTGAAGTACGTTTTGAGCCAATTTCATAGTGCCTCAATTAAAAGGTAGTTCTTTTATACTTCGCAAACGAATGAGCTAGAAGGAAAAGCATCGAATCGGGCCAATGAAATCCGCTTCGTTAAGCTACTGTTCTTTTTTTTTATTTTCCATCTATGCAANNNACTTCGCAAACGAATGAGCTAGAAGGAAAAGCATCGAATCGGGCCAATGAAATCCGCTTCGTTAAGCTACTGTTCTTTTTTTTTTATTTTCCATCTATGCAAGAACCTATGTAGAACACATAGAAGCGATGTAGTGCAAACTGCTGCAAATGATGCATATGCATTAAACGATGAATATGGATAAGTGGGAATATACGATAGCAATGGTATAGATTGAAGGATATACATTGGCTTTGCACGTGAATAATGAAAAATAAACACGAGCGCTTCTATTTGTCGACAAATTCAGGCGAACATACAACGCAAGAGTATATGTAGCACCAATATGTAGCCCTATACCGATCNNNATGTAGCCCTATACCGATCTGACATCATAGATAAACTCTATCACCAATAAATCCTAAAAAATGTTTAATCTTCATAATAAAATTCACGCATGATTGATACTGGGTTTCACATACTTCCGTCAACAACGCTGCATCTGTATTATTATCGCATTCAACGCTCAAGAATATTGCTACAATCGTGCTCTACACACATTCAAAGAGTGCACTAAAACTCCTTATTTGCAAGGCATTTTTTCATTGTTGAGGTATTGTTTGTGAATGATTCTGCAAAAATATCGCGCCTCGGAGTTCATTGCAGCGGCAGCAGGAGATGAATGAGTCTTGTTTTGCTGGCAACATATCGACAAGTACAACGATTCACCAGAAAATGAAATCCCTAACTACATAACTGTTCGAGTTAGCTGTTTTCAGCAATTTTTTCATTTTGATACTCTGGATCATAACATCGACGTTCCGATATGCTGAACCTTGGTCTAAAACATTCTGGCATATGGACCAATATTATTCGACATTCCAACATTCCAAATTTGACCATATAATTGACGGAGGTTTCTCAGGTATATATTCTTGTTGAAAATGAGAGTAATGGCGTTCAACGTGAATTTTCATCTGCAGTAGCGACCGGATGGGCAATGTAGTACAGATCATTTCAGATTTCAGCAACATTCACGTGTCGCTCTAGACTATCACTAAGTGGGGGATGGCAGTATTAGGACTTGATTGAAAAACGGTTCAGCATCAAGCACCTATTGATGAAATTAGCATCACTTATTTTGCACAATATTAACGGATTTTTCATATGCTTGGATTACTTGACATTGATGCATCAATTTTTGGCTGGAGCATGAACGCCATGGAATTAGAATGGCGCATATGTCGATACATCGTTGGCGCTGAGTAAGGCGATGTCGCTCGATTGTCGACATTGTTCTATCTTATATGCATGATCAGCATGAAGAATAAAGAAGGAGGTGGTCGACGTTCAAAGAAATGTTTCCCATTCCCGGGACTCCATATTCGATAGAAACGTTGCTGTGGCAACGACGCTAGCGATGTGTCCATGCAAGAGGCTGGCACTCACATGAGATGCGCATTACCCATTTATGAGCACATATGTGCTGTTGGTGTTCACTGCCTCTAAGTATCAGCAGCATCTTCATATTGTTTCAGCATTAAGTTGAGAGTGTATGAACACTAAATCTCCATTGATGAGGTAGCAACAGCCACTGCAACGGAAGTGTCAACCAAGTGCCTATTCGCAATATCATATTTCACCTTTATAGCTGAACTTCAATGCCCTAGTTTTGAAGGTGGCATCGAGACAGCCCAAAACATCAACACATTTATATGTTGTTTTGCGAATGGGCCCTAGGCGTTGTATGCATATGGAACTGAATCCATACTGTGAGAGCTGCTCATTGTATATATTACGATCTAGACTTACATTTGGGGCCCTTTCCTGGATAGATGTCTCGGAAGTAGTCTAATCGGTTGCTCGATCTCTCTTTTATCTAAAATATTTATGTGACGCTACAAGATATTTAATATTGGAACAACGAATTATCGCTAATAATATCGACAGTTGTTCTTGTGGCCCTACCATACGTGGGAAGCTATAGTGGTCTAAATCACGAGAAGACACGCACAACTCAAAGCAGTCGGGTGGGCATACCTGATGAACTCGGCAGGAAGGAATCTTCTGATAGCTCAAATTAATGATGCAACAGCTCAGCGTTGCATGACCTAATATTTACGAGATTACATTGATCACTGCGTTTGCTTATGGGGCTAGAAGCCACAAATCTTAATATCCTTCATGCTTCTCTCACTGAATGAAAGTTTGCATCAATGCGAATGCTTCAATAATTGCTTAGCGGTCTCTTCTCAGCCTAAACTCTAGCGACTTGAGTAACGATCAAATTTCTGTGCATATTTCAGGTGATGTAGTATTGAACTCAACGACAGATGCCACTTAAGGGGCAAGAGATTATTTGTCTGTCGAAGTGGGGAAAAGGGCGGAGAGTGTGAGGGTGAAGGGCTGAGACCACGGTTCGGTGTCAGTATTTCCAACATGCTGACCTAAGTAGGAAGAAATTCTCAAATCTCAGTAAATCCTTTCAATTAATTTTTCCATACTTAGGAATGGATAAAATTACTCGACATCGCATCTATTCGTCTGTAAAACATTCATTCAGCCCACCTCTCTTCTACCCTTTCATACAATTCCCACTCTATACGCAATAGCCTAACGCTGGCTTCACGTTCTTTCATCATAACATCTCTGATGAATGAGCAACAAATGTAATATTCAGAAAATTTTTGTCACCGATGTGCCATTAACCAAATGAAAGCATTCAAAACTTAGTTGCAGTTATGTGTTTCATAGAGACACGAGTAGCAATGAAGCGAGAAAACCCTCGTTAGTGGTTATGTGTTTTGTATTCGGCACAACATCAGCTATGCATAGACAAAGACATCGTCACGAAGAAAAGCCCCTCATATGTTTCATCTATATTCCTCAACAATGACTCAATTAAAAGTTCCCTTTCAGTGGTATACTCGATGGTAGTGAAGTATCAATTCCGCTTTATTATAATCAATATAAATGCATAGAGATTCAACAAATCCCTCGTTACAATATAGGACATTAAAGCGCAAATGTTTCAATAATCATTAGGAATAAATCTTTCCATGCGAAACGATCCATGAACAAAAATGTTTTTCCCACTATACATTGTTCTCAATTTATTATTTGTTCGAAGTTTTTAAATGAAATCTCTAAAAAATTTCAACGAGAAAATCGAAAAATTTCTCGATTGTTGATAATTGTCAACATAATAATTAACAAATTTATAGAGCTCTTGGTGTATAGTGTTTGATCTAGATGTTCGCTCTCTTTCAATGTTTACAATGCGTTATGCGAAATAGATTTCTTTGAGTGATGATAAAATTGATCTACTCATTTGTGTTGATAGCGATAACGGGAAATTCATTGCGATAAAAAATTGATTGCTTTATTGCCTGGTCGACGTATATGATTAGCTTGCAAGAGCAGATTCAGCATTTAAAGCGCAATAAAGCATAAAAACATAAATTGCTTCTTAATTTGATTGCTATTTCACAATAAACAAATATCATTTTATAACGTTGCCGCTTTCTATTTCTATACTTTCTCGTTAATCGGCGATCATTCTTCTGTTCTCCAAAGACAATCTTCTTATTTTCTGAGATTGCTTTCCTCGATTTTCTTACCAATATTTCAATGGCGCATCTAAAACCCTCTCGATTCAGCGAAAATTATGAGTATTCCAAAACTCGAGAAATATTTGAGAAGATAATGCTTCTCGAACGATAAGAAAGGAGTTAATCAGCCAGTTAAAAATTTCAATGAATTTTGTAATAAAGTGAGCTAAATCAAATACATTATGTATAAATGTTGCCTATGTGCTATAAATAGCATGCATATATAATACATCACTAATGTTCATACAAATCATCTAACTGCACATAAAAAAGGAACACCACTGAATTATTAAACGAAATGCGCAAATAACCAATTCAGCTGATAGAAACGCTAACAAACTGTCTGTAACTCTTTCATGAATGTTTGCATTCATCTAATTGATCGTTGCTCGCTCGAAACGAAGCGAATGAACACTGCTCTTATTGACAACAAAACATGGTTATTTTTTAATATATGAGTCTGGAATAAGATTCCACTGATCGATCGTACCTAAGTGGCAAGAGGATTGAAAATTTTAGCATATTTCAACGCGTATCTTCGGTATCTTCGGTATGTCAAGGTGAGTGATGTCGTTCGACTGAAGGGAGGATATAGGTGACGACTACACAATTCTGAAAAAGTTGTAACTTAATACTGCTAGAGGATCAAGCAGACATTCAAATGGATTCTCTTCAGTTTAGGCAACAAATCTGAAATGTGGCATGCTATTGCAAAATGGCTTGTGTTGGCCAAAGGCTTTGAAGTGCTTAGTAAAACTTCCTAAAGAAGATACCCTTCATCAGCAGCAGGTCACGAATTGCAAAGGTGTTTTTGATTCATACAGCAAACACATCAAGAACAAACGTCATAATTATATGGATATTCACATCAGTTGATAAAAGCTACTTACCTCGGAAAAGAGTGAGCTGAACTCAGCTATCAATTTTGATTTGTCTCGACAGAACCACGTTTATGACAAGCCATAGACAAGCAATTTCTTGTGCTTTGAAAGGAGACATTAAAGCCCTCTAGGAGGTCCACCCAGCTGTCATAAAAACTTCATAAAAAAAGTATTCTTTCTACTCAGACAAATCTATCGTGCATTTTAAATCTGGATTGACTAAGAGATAAGCCAGCCGCCATGATCTGCAAAATATTCGTTGGTCGATAACCATACTTGATCGAAAATATGGAAACTGAAAGACTGCAAATCACATAATGCAACTAAAATTTATAACGTCAATGGAGTTCGCTACAATTTTGATCTTACGTATCTTAGCTAAGCATTGGCTTGAAGAGAAATAGTTGGCAGTTGGGATATATGAATCAACATTGTACGATATCGGAAAGCACTTCGATATGAATTAATTACTTGGAGCTTCAGTACTTTGCAATATCGACTCTTTAAGGTAGAAATCAGGGAATTTAGCAAGAAGTTTGTAACCAGATAAGCTGACATGAGAGGACAGCAAATTCAGATTTATGGCTTCGCGAGAAGAAAAAGACGTAATAACCGTTTATCATG
The DNA here is from genome assembly GCA_022844705.1 of Toxascaris leonina. Taxonomy (NCBI): domain Eukaryota; kingdom Metazoa; phylum Nematoda; class Chromadorea; order Rhabditida; family Ascarididae; genus Toxascaris; species Toxascaris leonina. The sequence goes on along the minus strand of JAARMF010000641.1, from coordinate 68,241 downwards.
AAGATTAAAGCTTGACGTTTGGAGAGCAAAGAATGCAACTGCAAGGGCCAAATTTCGATCGAATTTTCGTATGCATAAACTATCAACGCTTCGTGCTGTCTAAATTCGAGCATTCCAATGGCAGTGTCGGTATTCCTTGTTCTCCAAATTGCCATCCGAAATTAGCATCATTGCTTCATTTGGCTATTCGATGACCCCTTTAATGAGTACCACACCATAAAATTTCCCTTTCCCATGAAGAAAAAGAAACGGATGAAGCAGACGTTCATGAAAAAAGCTTTTATCATCGCAAAAGAATATTGAAATTCACGGGGTTTTCGATTCAAGAACAAAATTAGAAAACACTTCAGCATGAATAAATTAGGTGGAGCTTTTGTTGTTGGCAGCCATCGGCTCCTCAAAGCAGAAATTTAGAAACATCCGAGATAGAAAAGTGTAGACAAATATTGAGGAAACGAGAGGACAATCGTGTGTTCTCTGTTTAGATTTATGCCAGCGCGGTCCTCATTCGTTCAGCCAAACAAATGCACAATCAATGCTCAATTACGCGCAGACGTAACGCACAAAGTGCTTGAATTTATTTCTTGCAGCAATGCTCCTCCAAAAGATGGTTTATGCACTCACATACCGCTAAATTTCACTCCTTCCCGCACTGCTTCACTTTCCTCTACAGACATAATCTATATACTGGATGTTCGTTGTCGAAGGGCTCATTTGATGACTTTCAAGAATTCAAAGTGAACCACCGCTATAACAGCAAACGAATGATACAAATATGCAAAAAAAAAGCCTTAATAAGGAATGATTCGAGCATTCAAATGGTCCGAATGATATTCACTCAGATAGGGCATAAAAGATCCGAATCAGGCTACAGTTATGTCAATCAATTTCGCTGTGTACTCCGTAAGTTTTTATAAAGCAGCCGTGCGATTATAGGAAGGATTTGCAGGAAAAGTTTGCGCATATTTTAATTATTTAAAGGCATAAAATGCCTCATACATTTGCGAAACAATCGGAAATATAGAAATTGATCCAGCTACGACTCGAAGAAGCGCCATCGGTGCTAGTGGTGGTATTTGTCTGGGATTTGATTGCCAAGTTTCGTCTTCACTAAGATTGGAAGATGCTTGACAGAGATCGTATCAAACACTCATCAGCATAGATTATTGCTGCTGCGTTTTTCTCCTATGAGACTATGCAAAAGCAATTATTTGAGGTTTCAAGTTCTCTGCTATTTTGAAACCTCATATATGTCAAATTCAGCTATATTACAAATTCGGCTAGTTTTGAAACGATCCACAAAGTGACTATGACACGAATGTTTTTCATTGTGAGTAAGATCACATCAATAAAGATCACTTCAGTTTGTTCGTTACAAACGTATTTATAAAGACGTTAAATGAAATAAGTTGAAGCGCTTCACTCTTCAATATATGCTTTCATTTCCAAGAAATAAGAAACACTCATCTAGCTGTCGAACAGTTGCTATTAGGATCACATATTATTGTGAGATCCTCTCATTGGAATGGCATACGTGGGATGTCCGTGAATATACGTGTCGCGTCCACGTGCCTGCAAGTTGTGTTCGTATGCGTGCACATGTGTAAGGCTTATGCATGTGTGTACGTGCATGCGTGTGTGGACATATTTGTGCATATATATGTGTGTGCGTGTTTGGGTACGTGTGCACATGTGTTACGCGTGCGCGTGCGTGTGTGTCCTTGTGTCCTTATCCATTTTTTGTGTGCTTCTCCGACTGGGCGGTAATTTCGTCCAGGGAAAAGCAAGAGTTGGAGTTATAGATTTTGCCGAATATAGTCAAATCACACAGCTACGTCCTATACCAAGCTTGATGCCAACCATCTGACATGCATATCTAGATAGTGAAATGCGAAAAAAAAAATCGCGCACATTTTGCACCGGCTATTACCACATCGTAGTCTTATCGGACCGCGGAACAAGGTGAGTAACCTGTCCAAATGTGTCGACACTGCAGGTGTTTTCGCATCCGCTCATCTCACTAAAAATTTCCGCAAACTATTGCAATAATACAGAGTGCGCAGTTTTAGTCGTTCTTTGTGATTCGCTGTCCTACGTGAAAAAGTCTTCGATAATGCTATATGTTCATCTTTTAACTTTTTCGTTTTAGTTTTCTGTGATTCGACAAGTGTAAAATGATAGTCTAATCGAAGTGAAACTTATGCATATTTTTTTCAACAATTTAAAATTGCTGAGATATTTCTTCGAAATTGATGCCACAGTTCAGAATATAGCAATAAGAGGCCAATATGAGCACAAATTATAAGCGTCAAAAGTCTCACCGATAACTCTAGCGGTTCCCTGGTGGATAGAAGGATGGACAGGCGCACGCACAAACATCCGCGAAGAGGCGATGCTGCCATGGCGCATTTTTCAAAAATAAATCTGCGATATTGCTTACAAGGGAGTCTTCTATAAGAGAGAATGGGCTAGTTAGAATATGGCTATTTTCTTGTTTCATTTCCTGTTGGCAGCTAATGAGACCGGTTGATCGATGCATCGAAATTCAAAAGCGCATGTCGTTTCACCTCTAATCGAATAATAACATACGATCACAAATGGTGTAAAGCGAATGTCATTCAGTCACACGATTGAGGTGAATTATTTGGCCTCTTTATAATTATGGCTATCTCTTAGTTCACCATTGCCACTTATATTAACGAGCACCATTAATTCCACTAGAAGCTGCCGTGTCAACTTGGCATACTTCATATGATGCCAGCTGTACCGTTAGATATTCTCAACCATTCGGTTGAGCGTGGACTCAGTGTTCTTCGACCTGAACCAATCGAGAAGATAGTCTTGTCGTTGAAAACTATGCACCGATATGACTCTTTGCAAATGTAAAATGACAGAAACCCGTAGAAAAAAAATGACTAAAGCTACTCGAACATAAGCGACACAAGGAAATGTACTTGTTTTCTTTTTCCGATAACCGAAAGTCAGCAGCATTTACAGTGTCTTCACAAATAACTCTCAATCATAGTCACTCCTCTGTATGTGGTGATCATATGGAAGGACCCAATTGAAGTATTGTGCATATATGCATAAACTTTTTTTTTTTCACTGACAATGAAATTGAGTTATTATAACTGCAATAATTACAAAAACGCAAAATTCGTGCAAACGACGCACATTCATACAAATATCCTATCGGAAATCTGGCTTACTACGAGTCTATCATTATATTTGAGTGTTTTATTCATTGATTATGCATCAACGTTTGCAGAGTTGCTCGATTTTTTATGCTCTGTTAATTCGCAATTGAATGTAAAGGATTAGATGTTATATCGGAACGATAAAATTTAGGCTTTTCAATCACCATTTTCGTGTACGGCCTATCTACAAGTGAATTTTAGATCACATCACTGAAGCAAGCAGCTTCTTCTTCCTCTTCTCATATTCTATTTACGAGGAAAGAATTGCAACGGTCAACAACTTTCTAATTACTGTGTACTATAAAGCAAGAAGATAGTAGTGTAAGGACGACATACAAGAGAAATGTAAGTGCAGTTTTTGCGTCGTTTTTCTTGCCTTATTGTAAGAAGCGATCATGCTAATAGATAAGCATATACAAACGCCCGAATATGCTGTATCCATTTCAATAGCATTTCGCGAATACACTCCGACATGTTCAATGATTTATTCTCGACTTCTACAAGCGTTATTCAAATACGCTGCAAGATATCCTATCAAAATGAGAAATCGATTTTGATGGCGAAGCATAAAAACAATCTTCGGTGACCAATTCCAGTATCCGTCATCAATTAAAGTCTGAAAGGACATAAAGAAGCATTGTTTGGACGCTTCAATTGAAGGCAATTGAAGTTTTATGTGGCGAAGCGATTTCTGCATTGCTAGTTTCTTTTGGTATTTTTATTGGTTAAAGCGTGGGTGGGCTGACAGAATTGAGAAACGATTTTCTCAGAAAAACGCTCATGAATTACATGTGCCCAGCATGGTAATACAAATGAACTTCAAATAAATCTTTGTTTATCTACATCTCATTGCTAAATGCGCTTGTAAGATGAGAAAAACCTCACATCAAACACGATTTAAATTGATGCACAATCGCATCTGAGGCAGAAATTTAGTTTATTCTTTGCACTGGATTATCGTTACCCATGCAAACATATCGCCTTATGCTTGTTCGTTTGAGGTTCTTCTCTTGACCTACTGAGGTTTCTTGCAAATTTCGATGAATGCAACGAATTGCTGCAAAATTGCTTTACAAAAAAGGATGAACGAGCTGTTGAAATGGTGACATTGAGGTTTTTTGCAATGCTACACTACAATTGTACCGTTGTCAGCAAATTCGATTGGAAAATGTTTTTTGGAGAGTCCTTTGATGGGGGCAGCAATCAATTCAATTGCAATAATATTGAATGCCATCAGAATTGTTTTTTTTCTCATTCTTGAAGTTTTCATAAATGCACTTCTTTCTACTGCTTTACCGCATACTGCGAAATCATCCACTACGCAAGCTTCAACAATAGGCGTTTGGTAACCTCAAATCCAGTGTGACCGACCACCGGAGCCGTGTACTACTAGTCCGATCAAAGATCATATGTCGCTGAAAATGCAAAAATAATTTCGCAAAGCAGTACCTATTTGTGTCCTTAGCAAATCATACTGCCGTAGCATCTCAACAATATTTCATATCGCATCATAATGATTTTCATGTGCCAAAAATTAATAGCTTAGTTAAAATGAACATGAGTTTGTTATTTGTTACCTGATCAGCCTGTTGTATAGTTGACCGCAATGGAACGATCTCTTGAGGAAATTCAGAAAGTGAGAATTTAGATACAATGTTGTGCAAAAGATGAGCGAGAGCTTTCAGTTTGCTGGTGTGCATGATTCCATACAAAAATATTGAAGAAATATTTCGAAACAGGAAAGCTGTTTTAATTTCTCGTTTCCGTTAATATTAAATATGTATGCTCAACTGTAGCAGTATTGAGCTTGTTCTAGAGATTGAGGCAATTCGCATAAAAAGCACTATTTTGTTATCACTAACTATCACTGTTTATCGTAATAAACCTTAAATGAATTCATTGCGGTTCTTTTCGAGTTGCAACTTTTTTGATTGGCTTAACAACTCCTAACGGTAAGCTCCCATAGAGAAAGTTCCCGTCAAATCTCAGATATACGAAAATCTTTTAAACTATCCATGAGATTTGAGTAGCCAATAACTCCAAGTTAACGAACTCATCTTGATACGGGTGGTATATTTCGGTTATATTCGATTACGAAATGATGCTTGATATGATTTGAATCTAGAAGATTGAGAGCAAGCGTACACAAATGTGATGACTTCTTGCCAATTTTATTTAAAAACCCATATGAAATAAAGTGCGAAGCTTGCAGAAATTACCGCTTGCAATTTTTCCAACACATTCTACCAAAATGTTCGGCCGATCTGAACATTTCAGGCGAATTCGGAGTACTCTATGAGCTTCAAAAAAGAAAGAATCGGTGAATCACAAGCGGATCGGAGGCATATTACTTAATTCTTCACTAATTTGGCTGTGCACACTTCTATAGAAAAAGGAGTCGTCAGGAATACATTTTTGCTTAGTGTTATGCGAAACGAGGGAATACTATGGTACCAAGCTTTCCCTTTCAGTTTTCCACTCTTATGAATAGAAATTCGCGATGTGTTATGAATGAGCACATTGGCAGCGATTTTGAAACGAGAAATATTCGTTGATCTGAAAGCCATCAACACGTGATTTTGCTCCCGACGAAGAGCTGAAGTGAAGAGTGATGAAGTTATGGCGAAGAACGCATGAAGCGATGGGTCAAACACAAGATCGGTGGTGGGCGTATGAAATGAACTAAACAGCAAGGACAGGACATGAGGAGGGAGGGAGGACGTGAAACGAGCCAAATGATGGTTGGCATCTAAAGTGAGCGAAATGAGCCAGCAAATCATGCCGCCCGAATCAGCCAAGCATTTAGCTATTGAGAATAGGCGATTTGGTTGCGTCCAGTTGACATAAGCGCCGCCCCAAGCGGGTCGCACCATTCACATCTATGTTCGTTTGTGTGCGCATGCTTAAATGATTTGCTAACGTCACGCATTTGCAGCAGCTTCGATGACATCACACGAAACAGATTATATAGAGGAAATGAACCATTTCGTGTTGTGCAGCTCAGAGAAAAAATTAACACGACTCATTGACGACATAATATGATTGCGATCGATGATTCCAGGATTGGCATTTCGTATTATCCAGCTCACCGATGAATATAACTCAGCTATTCATCATTATGAGAAATATTCGTTAGAAAGGATCACTGAGTTATTATGAACCAATGCTTGATAATGCACTGAAGCAGCAACTATTATAGCATGAACTATGCAAAAATTGAAACTTATGAGAATTGGATGAACGATTCCTTGAGAAACTTGTATGACAGATAAGGGAAGTGCAATCTCAGGAGGAGTGGAAATAGATGGCCATCAACGTAGGAGATTTTAGAAATCACCCCTCGAGAAATGAACGCACGCAAACAATGAAAGAAAGAAAAGGACTTGAAGTAGCAAAATGCTATGGAATTGCAACTTTCGATAAGCTTCCACCGTTTCTTGAGGAAATTATCTCGTCAAACACTCTTCCTTTTGAGGAAATTGAATAAACGGCGCAAGTGTTCGGAACGTACGATGCTAATCTCATATTCCCATTGGCCAACATATACGAGTGACTCATGACTGCAACCTAAACAGGATTTATCCGCATCAAACCAGCGTTATTGTCGGATTTATTTGTGCAATAGATCGATTCAAACGAGCATTGATCGAGTGAGACGAGCATTCTGCGATGTTCTTAAGTCATTCATCATTGCAAGCAAATAACAACGACAGGTTGTGTAATCTAGCAGGTTGTTTCATTGTCAATATTAATTCGTGCTATAGACTATTGGTTGTGAAGTCATTTTCTTCAACAAAGAATTATATCACTGCCACTTTTATCATGATATTACACAGATGTGCTTGCAATCAGTTTAGTCCCATCAATTTGGTAACCAGTAATCGGCCGATTTAATAAGAGGAGCATATTCATCACCTTTCAGTCTAAAGAAAGCGAATGATTCAGGAGCTCCAAAACCTAAGAGAGAACACTACGTCACGAGCAGTTCTCTCGAAACATTGAAAAATATGATTTGAAGGGATGCGCATGAATGCTGCTGAATCAATGGAAAATTCTGAGCATATATCTCTGCTACAGCCTTGGATACGAGCGAACAATACTATGAAGAGCTCTTAGCCATTACATTCAAAATATGATATAAAAACGTTGTCATACCAGTATACTTTGCCGATACACCACCTGCCGATCAGTGCATCAAACGTCAGTAGACTTCATAGTCAATGACGGACATCTTATTGCACGGTGAAATACGCATAAGTGGTCGCTCATTTTGAAGGATGAATGGCTTGAAAAGTAGGGGACGAAAGAAGAAAAATCTGAATTAAATGCGGAATGACACCACTTGCTAAGAAAAAATCTGACTTGCAAAAGGTGGCAAGATGTGGCATTAAAGATCGGTACTGTCGGGTTTATTCGCGCCTTAGGCCCCATGTTGATTGTATTTGCTAGCTAATCGGCTGCTTTCAAATTCTCAATGTGAAGTACATCATATTTGAATAAAAGTTTTGCTTTACAAACGGCTAAACCTTGACACTCTTAGGATTATGCTGCCCGAAGCAAATTGGCATAGATTCAGCATAATGTGCCATAGGTTGATAATGCAAATGCAAAATAATCCTGCGAAAGATGGTAACTGATTTTCTTCGTTCCTCTGTGTCAATGTTCTCTTGGTCTTGTTGTTGCCTTGTTAAGTGCTATAAGCAGATTATGCCAGCAAAGAAATCTGGTGCCACAAAAAACAGCACTCTGCATCTACAACGATTAGCACATATGGCAGCCTTTATAGCCCATAATTTCGCGGAACATTGGACATAATTTCCTCTACTCCTGTCAAGTGCTTTTCAGTTTCGTGTGCTCGAAAAGCAGAGATCCCGCAACCATCAGTGCAACAGAATTTGTGCAATTGAAAAGAAATTTAAAACAATACTTTTCACATAACTCGAACGATTGAGTGATCAGAGAAGAAATATATGATAACACCACACTAAAGTTTTGAAAATACACAAACACTAAGTGTAATATTGGAAGATACGATCATCTACCCCCTTCCTTATCGTTAGAGATACAACTGATATAGTGCCAATGAGGATGAGAGGTCATTTTTGAATGTGAGACTCGCAGCAGCCTGGGCACAAAACCCTAAACCTTGTTGCATTAGTTGCAGTGGGCATATTGATGTGAAGACCGTGCGCCGTTATGACCAGGCTTCAGTGAAGAGGAATATATCACGACTTGAAAGGGTCAAAGGTTTCTGATCTGATTCACAGGAACTAAGCACATGAAGCGGTCGAGCATTCGCTGGTAATTTCTGCTTGATTTGTTGCGTCGAAACTTGAAACATATAGTTCGATGAAAATGACCTATAATGAGGAGACATTGTAAAGTATCTATTTGAGGCGCATCACTCGCCTGTTCCTAAATTTCCCAGGAAGAGTAGGAGTCTCATCGGAGGGTAAATGCAGTTTTTTTGTAGCCCAGTATTTCCAGTTTTCGCCATCTCTTGGCTCTGAGTGGATGGTTCAGGTGCCTAAGAGAGCTTTGGGCGAGTGCAACCTATAACTTCGTCGCTCTCAGTGGAGGGACATAACCCATTTGAGACATATAATCGAGAAGGCTGTCACTGAGAGCGGAATTTATGATTCATCTCCTATGATAAGCACTTGAGAACAAAAAATTCGCAAATGATCTCTTACAGCGCTACGTTCTCATAACATTCGGCATTGGTCCTAATTTCTAGTTAAATGGAGCTTGAAAAGGAATTCATCGGATCCAAAATCGATCCAGCTTTTCATTCCCATCATTATGATGCCTCGAGGGGACCGCACGGATGGCGCAAACACACCATGACGATGAATATGTGCCATAATCTGCTTCTCGATATTCCCGTCCATATCACAATTTTCCATTAGTCGATGAATTCGGAAATGCCTCAACTTAAGTGAACGGTCGCCCTGTCAACAGTTACCTCAGCTGAGCTGAAGAGCTCCCAAAGTTTCTACTTCAATGGATCTCTCAAAAGCTTCGATAAGCGTCTTGGATATGATATGAAAACGAAATTCTGTCGGTAAAGGTTTGTCGACATTTGTTTCCGCAGCTTTCTCATCTATATTCAATCACAGCTTTTTCGTCGACAACTGAATCGAAGTGTCTGAGATGAAGTGATATGGAAGAG
>JAARMF010000641.1:45556-58867 GCA_022844705.1 Toxascaris leonina | reverse complement strand
ATATGGAAGAGAATTGAATCCTATAAAAACTTTTGACGATCATGAAAACACGCCGGATGAGCCTTTAACCACCAACGGTCACCACCAACACTAAAACCGACTACACTTCCTTGTTACATTGACGTTTTTTTCCAGTAATTTCAGTATTCTTTTGGCTTGGTTCAACCGCGCATATGAATGGGGAAGTTCTGGCGAGCTGGGCAATGATGATAGATCGTCCATGTGGCAGCTTAATCGCTCCGATGCTGCGTGCATCGGAATTTCGAGAGTGGAGCAAATCGTCTCGCTACACGCACATCCTCAATTTCATCGCCACCAACGTCCGTTCTCAAATGTTCAACTGTCTATGAGGGTGGTTCGCAATAACAAACCTTATTTCCTTTATTTTATCCCAGTTATGATATCAATACTTCGTTGCGGTGGAAATATTTGGAAACGGCCTATCATGGAAGACTCTCGTAACGGCGCAAATGTCGGGCAGTGAATACTTATCACACAGCGATTGCTTGCCACATGCCAAATAGCGTTCAGCTTTCACCTTTAGCAATTCGTAAAGGCTGAGGGAATTTTTTACTGGTTGTTTACATAATAAAGCAGTATTAAAGAAATAAATCCACACAAAAGCATCGAGTTGTATTAACAGCTGCAACACAAGGAAATATAAAACGGGCAGCAAAATAACATAAAAATTATAAGAGCGCAAATGTCATAACGATACGGAAGAACCAACATTCAGACGAGGTCGCTTTAACGGACTTTGAGAAATTTTTCGACAGTTTTATGTTTCGAAGAAAAAGCGAACTCGGCTTGAAGGCGTAAGTACAAGAGAAAACACTTCCGACGATCATTTGAAGGCATTTCACTTATTCGGCGCATATATCAGAAGCAACATTCAAAAAACATATGGTTCCCTATGTATATTGTTTCATGAAAATAGCACCTTTCAGCACTTTGATATCTTCGGATTGATCAAAAGCAAAATGGAAAAATGAATAGGAATAATTTCTGTGGTAGTAATAAATATCAAAAATGTAATAATGTAACAATTAAAACGGTAATCAAAAATGCTCTAAAAACATGTCGAAGATTGGATATTACTATAATTTTTGATAATAGCCACCATGTTATTGATAAGAATCCTCCATCTAAAATCCTCTATTTATATAGCAGAGCGGATATAAGCATAATTGAGGCACTCGACGATACTTCGAAAAAGAAGAAAATATTTGGTATCAATCGAGAATCAACTACTGCAAATAAATTCTCAAACATCTTCCAACTAGTACCTTGAACCAATTCTTTTCGGAAAGCAATCTAAAGTTAAATGGTTATCATTTCCAGTGGAAAATGTTTGTGTCCACATCTGAAAATTATGGATACGAACCAAATTTAAGGAAAATTGATGGGACGTCTCAACAAAACTGTAACTGACAAAGGATAATCAATTGAAGTGGGAAGTAATCGTCGTCACCGTAAAGAACTGAAAGCAAAAAATAAAAAAATAAAATAAACAAGTGCAACGAAAGATTTTGCGTTTGAAGTTTAACAATTTCTTCATGTAAACTCCCATATAAGTAAACTCTCACGTTTAAGACAGCTNAGTGCAACGAAAGATTTTGCGTTTGAGGTTTAACAATTTCCTCATGTAAACTCCCATACAAGTAAACTCTCACGTTTAAGATAGCTAAAGAAACAAAAAACATTTCGAACATTTCAGTTAGTAATTGTGTTATTGAAATGTGGCGCAAATGCCTTCGAAAAATATTACAGAATACGAACAATTTCGGTTAAATTTTGGTAAAAATGTGGCTCAAATGTTCTCCTAACGCCGGAATGACCCCGCTATGATTTGATTTGGCGTGACAATTTTACGCATTCACACGGTAACTGCTGCAAAAGCAAAACGCGCCATGACATTAAAAGCTCATTATCGGCTCCAAAAAGCATCACAATTTCTTTGACTCCAAGTATCATAACTTAATACGACTTCTTCGCAATTTGCAGTAGCAACTTTGTTTCTATCAAAGTAATCTGAATAAACCATAGAATACGCTGTAATGATCCCGCTATGTCGCACCCATATAACCCATAAGACAGCGCAACACCGTCAAATGGGAACACCGCTTAAGCTAAATTTGCGCTTTGGTACGAAAAGTTTCTAGCATCGCCTCTTGCAGCTGAAAACCTTTGCGAGAGGTATAGTGCATAAGCAGCCGTTATTCGATGGGACGCAATTAACGTGAACATATCAGGCACTGAGTGTGCGTATCTAATTTCCGCTCTTCACGCCAACCAATATTAATAGCTGGAATCATTCGTCAATTTCATGCTTATTATAGCCGAGTATCGGTTGTTGTTGGGATAAATTCTCCGCATTTTCGGTATCGCTTCGACCCGCTCGCCTGAAATATTTATGATATTAATTTATTATATTACCTCCGAGATGAGACTGCGGCGCTTCTGTTTTTTTTTCTTCCGATTAAATCAATTACTATTGATGGCATTGCAAATGTTCTGTTTGATTCAATGGGTACAAAAACGGTCGACAAATATTCCGAATAACGTCAAAATTCAGCATCGCGAACTGTTTTTGATATAATATGTGAGAGGAAGTATCAGCAATATTTTACAGCACAGCAAAGCAGTAGTGATCATGGAAGCGTCTTGTACGATGTATATTCTAAAGCATTATATTCTTCATAACTGCTTAATAATGAGCTATTTCACCTCTCATTAAAACATCTTCGAACTAGCGGCGGTAAGTTAGCAATCGAGATTGAACTCAAAAAAAAAAAAAAAAAGATTGAGCGCATAGATCATTGCGAAGTCAAAAAACGATAAGGTGGAAAGCGATCTTTAAAGAAATTAAAATCCAAAGTTGAAAGCGATATATGAACCAAAAAACGATGCTGATGAAAAAGAAACCGCCAAAAAAGCGTATAAAACTTGACCTTCTCATATTCTCACGATATCTTTCAAGATTGATTAGATTAAAGTCTACTTATAAATGTCAATTGGATATTTAAAATTTCATCGCCATTAACGCAAATCAATCATTAATTTCATTTAATAAAGCATCAATAGCGCAATTACCCACTCTATTACAGCAATAATGAAGGATACGCACGCAATATGCATCACTTTAATAAGCAGCTTACCACCTTTCTCGTTTCTCCACATTGTAGGATTTATATCGATTAAACGCGGAACACGAGTAGATTATAATGAATAGCAGAAGTAACATAACAATAATTACTATTAGAGGATAAATCCACCTGTACGAGCCTGAAAATTTCTTCATCAACGAGAGTCTAATTTTTAATCTATTCCTACTCCCTCTGAGGCTAAGGTCATTTCACCTACGATAGTAGAACTGAGGTGTCACTTTAAACATAAAAAACCGTTCGCACTCCCTTATTTATCAGGAAAAATAGGTGGGGAAGCAGGTTAAAGGTAAAGTTGGAGATCGATTGGAAAAACTTGCAATTTTCTAATATATCCATCATATTAATCAGCATCGCAGATCTGCAACATATAAAAATGATGTGTAAGATCGTATTAATATTCCAACTGAACTTTCACTCTCAGAAATTCACTGCAAAAGATGCGCTTTGCCAGTCCGGCCGTTACAGACAAACACGAACGCGAATGATGTTAAACGTGAAGCAACCGATTCCGCAACGGCAGCAAGCTTTTGCACATACTGTGATATGTAACATTCATTTATATACTAAGATGCTTGCTTGGAAACCCGTAGATTCTCTTTTAGTGATTTCCAAGTTGAAAGCAACAGAAAGACAACGACGCAAACACGGACAGGAAGACGACTTCGGCGTACTGAATTTGTGGGTGCAAACTTGCAAAAGCGCATTTAAATATCAGTGAAACATGTTATGCCGTGCATCTTAGAGTGCTTTGTTCATCATATATTCTAGTTGTACTCCTCATTCCTATCAACGTAACGAAAAATTCATTCACATATCCCAATTTTTCCTAGTTTAGCAATTAGGTTGATTAATTATTCCATCACCTCCTCTCTTGAATTCACTTAGATAAACCGCAGAATGTGGCAGCATCTTTTCCCCATTCGACCTGAGGGAGTGAAAAGCTCATCCGTTGCAAATGATGGGCATTCGTTCGTTCGTTCGACCCTAGACCCACATCATATACTGAAACCCAGCTATACAACCATAGGGTATGCATCAACAAACCCAGGAAACTGGTGCTCGCTAATGAATTGATGCACAAGGCGAAAATGAGAAAAGAGAATAAGCTTGCAGTTTTTGCATGTGACCGTATGAGTTAGGATAACAGCAAATAACATTTTCGACCAACATTCGCACGCATAAGCAGCTAATAAAGAATCAAACACACGATCATAATCAGCCCAATGGTGCAACTCGGTGATCCTGACAAATATTTAAAGAATTGCAACTGCTGCAGCACTTTTACCCCGTAAATTCAGTAGGAAAAGTTCAACAGCAGTTTCTTGAAACTGGACTAACTCTTAATCCGAAGCTTGATATCGAGTCGTGATTCCCACTGCCTAGGCGGTCCATCGACAACTTCGGGGAAAGAGTTACGGGCAATACACGAATAAGTTCCCTCGTCGTCGAATTCAACTTTCGCAATTTCAAGATCTCTCTCGAAGAACGTTATCTGTTCTGTTGACGCTGAAGAAAAAAACTTTTCAAATTGAAGGAGTGTATGTACATGCATAGTCGAAAAAGGTGGAAAATTTAAGCATACATGAATGAAACATAAATAATCTTGCTTGATAACAGCAGAAAAGTTTGCATCATTGATAAAAATTTAGCGTAAATAAAAATTTAGGCAAACAAAAACAAAAAAAAAACTGTGAGGATAATTAGAATATTCATGTAACGCCGAACATACGAAAAATTTGCAGCCTGTGCCAACATACGTAACAAATAATACCACGTTTATGTTTAAAAGACTATTTTAGGCTCGTTGATTTTATCTCCCAGCTTATTGCTGTCATTTTCGTAAAAACATACTAGCTGCACCTTCCTGCTCCAAACATATCTGTAGGGCATTAAAACCCACCTCTCCTCTCACCATTCAGAGTGCTCAATCTGTACGGTTTTACTTTCAGCGTCTGTCGTTCAAATTTAAACAAACGTCAAGGATCATACAACTCATTGCGTTTCCCCATAGTGATTGCCATAGTGAATTATCCTGTCCCCATCCTACCAACAACATGAATTCATTGGAATCTCCTCCATTCTTTTGATGGCAATTGCAGACACAGCCAAGAGGACTTGGCTATTCTGCACGAATAAAAACATGAAATACACACATTTACTGCAGACGGACTTACCAACAGGAACGTCGTCCTTGAACCATTCAATAGTTGGCCTCGGGTAGCCAAGAACTGGACAACTCAGAGTGACTGTCTCGCCCTCGGTGACTCGTATTGTCTGTCCCCTCACATGGAAATGATCCTGTTCATCCAATTCATAACTTTTCGAGAAGTTCGTATGGAAAACAGGACGCACTGCAATTAATTACAATCGAATGCGTCTATGGGATATAATTATCAGGAAAAAGATATCTATCCATTCTCAAAGATAAAATTCATTCAATTTCCATTTCATCAATTATGCGATCGACGGTGAGTGGAGTAAATAGTGAAGACAAAAAACACTGGCGCTAAGAAAATTACTCCATGAGAATTGCTTCCAACATCAACATCACAATTTCGAAACCCTCAGCATATCTAACTCAATGACATCACACGAGAGGCGTAAATCATACTGAAAGAAGATAACCATTCAGAAACGTTCTTCGATACTAGCAGAGTGTCTCAACGGAACGAACTAAAGTATAGGAGAGAGCGATGAAGCATTAGAGAGAAGAGTATGTCATGAACGCACCTATAAAGTTAAATGCAAACATAAAGGTAATACAATCTTCTCAATGTAAAAGGACAAAGGTTAAGCATTTTTTAGAACGTGAATGGGCGTTGTTATCTTGCGAAATAAAAGCCGTCAAAGAAATTCAAAAATGAGTAGTGAAAGTTTTTGTCACTCATCTATCAAATGAGCACTCGCTCGTAAGCAAAGAATTCTGAGAAATTACCTAATTAGCGGATGGATAATCAAAACACATCGATGGGAAGCTAACTACAAAGATAAGCTCAACATATGATGAAATGTTATAAACAATCCAACATTTGGCAGCTCCCCAAAATATTTTAAACTATTACCGAAAAAACTCATCATTTTTTGATGCTCCAGTCATTTACACTCTCAAATAAGTCTTTAAAACAAACTCATTTAATCGAAGCATCAGTTGTATTTTATTACCTCCGCTAAAAGCATCAAGCTAAGTTACCAGTGAAAAGTAAGAGATAATCGATAGACTAACTGTTGACGAACAACCATCCCCACACATGGCGATCATCCTCTGTGGTGATCTCGCATCGATATTTGCCCGCACTCTCGAGTGTTGTTGAGCCAAACGACAGTGTCGCTCGATTATTACTCAACGTACCAGGTAGCACTTCCTTATCGGCATAACGGATAAAATGCGCTTCCTTCACTGGCAGTAAATCTTCCGAGGTATGCGAGCGTGCTTGACACCTAATTTTGAACTTGATTCACTTGTTCAATTATGTGTCATATTATTTATGTCTATGGTTAAAAGAAGTCAAATATTGGAAGCAAATGATTTGATCTGAAGGAAATTCGCAATCACATACTAAAACTCTATCTAAATTCATACTTCGTGTGATAGGCTTGTAGAAAGGAAGGAAGGGAAACGATCTCCTATTGAGGACGAGGAGCAACGAAATTGCCGGCCCCACCACTCACGGTATACTGCGAAAAGAACATGCAATACTATACAATAACCAAAAATTGTGGCCCTTGTTGACAGGTAAAATATAAATGATATCACTACTGATCATAATAGGACTGTATCAATCATTCAACAGTCCTCCAACAAAGGCGTCATATTTGTTCGCATAACTCATCTACTTCAGGAACAACAGATATATCAAACGTTTAATGAATTTGAGTTCCATGATCGGTGGGAAATCCACCAATCCAATTGCCCAGCCAAACGGGTCCCCTCCCTCAATGCCATATTTGATGCTCTCATCTACTGATACTACGAACAAGATTGAGAGTGAAATTTGCCTTATACTTTCTACAAAATGTGCCCTCTCACAAATTTCAGATATTTCAAGTTCCACATTCTCAATCCCGTCAGGAAGAGTGATTAACTTCTTTCACAATATCATCATGAATGCGTTTGTAATGAGAATGCCCTTCGTCTTTGCTTAATTGAATGCAGATGGTGAATGCCGTGAGAAATAAACGCTTTCCTTAACGGAAATTACCGATGAAGATGGCTTGAATGTCGATTGCACGATAAGCAATTTCCTCTCAAAGTGCACTAACAGATATGGGTAAAAATCTGTTGCACGTAATGGAAAGAAATCAAATGAGACGATCAATGTGCAGGTCGATAATGATTGAAGATGGGAATGGAAAAAAAAAAAAAAAAAAAAAAAAAAAGAAAAAGAAAAAGAAAACATGCAGAGAATCATCTGAATAATAGACGTATTCGAAATGGTGGATATAAAAATAACAACATTCAATTTATGGCTAAATATTGCAGTGCAAATATAACTGCAACAATTAGTTGCTCATGCCCTTTCTAAATTGAAGATGATTTGAGCATAAACTGCCCTCACATAAGGAAAGAGCTTATTGATTCCCCTTGGAAGCCGCATGCAGACATAGACATATTTCAAATACAAAAGGAAATGCTAAAACAGACGGATTTAAATATTAAATGGGTAATAAATGACCACCATTTACAGACGAATCATCAATTTACAATTTATGAGCCATGTGATGAAAGATTTAGCTCCTCAACTTATGTATCCCACCAATTCGCCGTTTCCCTTCCTCCATTATGCCAATACAGACACGCACAATATCAATATACAATTGGGAGTAATTGGTAATTCGAGCAAAAACGACTGAAAAATTGCATTTCGGCTTTTAACTCCGACGATATTTTATGCAACAACGATGACTGCAATTTTCGTTCATCAATAAGAGCACGTTTACGTCGTTTTAAAGTGCACACTATCAATTCTCCACAAATTCTAAATATAACAGGTAAGTTTCTGTATTAGAATGTGTTGCGTTATGTTCGCTTATTCTTTGAGATGAGATATAAAATACAAAATGTAACAGTTGAACATTCAGCCGACACCATTAATATAAGCATCATGTGAATGCATAAAATACATTGCAAATAACACAAACGAACATTGATCATCACATTGAATACGAAATCGATGAAATCACAGCTGTTCACAAACGAACACATACCATAAATCGGGGACATCGGCCTTCTGTGGATAATCTTCACCGGATTTTGCGGATTTCGCATTAAAGACCACTTCGAGATTTCCTTGTGCAAATGCGTCATCATCACATATAACCGAAGAGATGAAAAATTCTAAATGGTATGGAAATTATAAAATTTGAATACAACATCACTAAATCTTATCAACCACTCCCAATCTAGCCAGTCCATGTAACAATGTCCCCTCCTNCCCCCCCCCCCCCCCCCCGTCTTCCTCTTCAGGTAATTTTACACGTTTGCTCAACATCCACTTCTCAAACATAGTCAAGTTTTTTAGCGGAACTTTCTCTCTGAGTTGAATTATCAAAAAAGCCGTAGTATTCTACATTCTAACATCAGTATCTAAGAGGTCCTTGTTTTGTGTTTCTTATTATAGGAACTAGCTGCAAGCAAGTTAAATGAACCAAACACAAGTTCACGGAATCATTAAGATGAAGCATCCTTTTAAATCTTCTTCACCATCGGTTAACATATTCAGCACTTATTTCTCGAAGGCTATTCATGTCGAGTTCTTCAGATGCCATCAATAAAGAAAAACTGTGACCTCATAGTAGAGCTACGAAATGCTCGAAAAGTATGCAAAAGAAAGCACTTCAAAACAAGTGCAATTTGAATAAACAACAACTTCCACTAACCAATAGAAAGAATGATGAATAAGGCGTTCATTATTTTAGATGATCGACGAATATCGCGTCAACACTTAGCAATTAAAGCGCATTAAATCGGTGTCAATAGGTGCATAGTCGAGTAACCAGTATCGCAAATATTGAGCTCTCTATAAAACAAATAATCACCTGCAATTAACCTTAATGCAATTCGAGCATATTAGTACACACAACGACATTATCGAAACGCAATATGCACATAAAGCAAATTTTATAAATCCTATCAATAAGCAATCGAGTAGCATGCAAACAATAAATCAATGTTCGTCCACCACCAGATGTCTCTCAGAAAATGATGGTGGTATACAGTGGGGCGTTGTAGCGGAAACACTTAGCACCGATAATAACGCAATCGATATTCGACTTTACAGGAAACTCTTCTGTAGATGAACTTCTCTCTTCAGAAACTTTTATTTCGCAAGAAAATTTACTCGATTATACTTTTTGATATCCCACTATCTTAAGGCAAATCGAAGTGGGAAAGTCAAGGATACTGGTTGAGGGAAAGAAGTGGGAAGGTTAAGGATACTGGTTGAGAAATGGGTGCAAAAAAACAACTAGAAACTTGATTGCAACGAATAGCAATTGTAAAATTTGTCCAGAAACAATAAATATTTTTTGTTCAATCGAAAGCGAAGTTCTCGAAACGTGTTACTTACGCGACTTTGACTGCATCAAAAGAGTTTCTATCGAGAGAACGAGATGTTTATATGTTGATTAGATTATAATGGCGTCAAAAATCAATTCAAAAAATCACCATTAAGCCGAGTTGGGAATGCGAGGATGCATTCAATGATCGGCGGCATATGCCACGGCGATATTCAACAAAACCAGTGGTGTGCGCAAATAAGCGCAATTTCTTATGCCGTTACGTGGAGAACCTCTTACCTGTGCAGGTAAACATCACTTGTTTCAAACGTACCACATGGAAATATAAGCGACTATAAATCCCGAAAGAGTCCTATTGAACACACATTTCATTCTCAGATACAGTTAAGTCAGTAATACACAGCATACGACAGCGCTAAAAACACATTTAAATGGGTCCTTTTATTCGCACAAATAAGGCGATTCCTATCTTCCTCCATACTTTCTAGAGAAGGAGGAAATAAGAACTTGTAGACGAAAGAATTTAGCACCGTACACGATACAAAGCACAGATATCTAGTTTTTAGGAGTGTTCGTAAGGGTGAAATCTACTCATTCAGCTTAGATTCAACTAGAAAGGACAACCTCCCTCAAGTTTTATGAACGTTTTTCAGGCGGAAATTTAGTGGGCAATGGGAATTTATTTCCATTGCGAAAAATTTCTTTGCTCATAAAGAACCAAATTTTCTCCAAAACCGCCTCCCATTAATGCCAGAAAAACTACCCAGCTCGACAGCTTTGAATATACTTCCGAATAATAGCTTAGGTCATCAGGGGCAGCAGCCGCTATCACAGGCGACGATCGTAGTATTACACAAACGTCCGTTTCCCAAATGACGTAAATAAGCAATTGCCGCAACAGAGGACATGCATTTCTGAATAGGTAGAACAGTGACCGTATAAATCATCAAAAGACTCCACAATTCATTTCCACGCAGTTTGAAACAACTCAGTATGAAAGCTTAATTCACTTCTCTGAAATGCAAAGAAATTTCCTCTTATGAGTGGAATATAAATTGAGTGAAACTTTTAGAGAGAAACGAACAAGATTAAAAGAAAGAAAAAAAAAAGCGGAACAATGCAGCGAACAGATATCGTCGAATGAAACTAAAAAATGACGGGAAAGTGAAGGTGCGAGGTAGAGGAAGGTAAGAGGCAAGGTGAGGTGCGCACATGCGCTTGTGAGATAGTTGCTCTGCATTGCTTGTCTATAAACATATTCATTAGAACAATGGGGTATGTTTGCATACGTAACAATGCTGAAGTGTTTACGCTCGTCAGCTATTCGTGTTGCATTATGTGCTATACTTCTAGCAGCAGTGCAAAAAAAAAAAAATCACTTCAACACTATCTGAAACAATTGTACCTATATTCCAGCAACCGAACATTTAAGAGATCGTTAGCATAACGAATTCGACGCTAACATTATTCATTTANTTCGAACCTAATATTATTCATTTGATTATTTGAAATTCCTTCAGAAATAAAGTTTATACTCACATACGACACTATCCTGATCTTATCTGCTAATCTTTCTGCTCACATAGTAAATCGAAAACGAATGCACTCGAGCACAATAACTGAGAGATGACGGCAAATAGCGGTAGTCCTAAGAATTGATGGATAATTAATGAATAGAGCGATAGGATGAACTCACTTAATGCACTTATAAATAACGACTAATAAAGGTGTTGACTCCGATTTTGAATGTTTCTTTTATTGAGTAGTATATTTTACTTTTATTTATTTGTGTTATAAATTATTTGTTTACCGAATATCATTATTTATAAATTATAACGTTTATGAAATATATGTTGCGTATTTTATCATCGCAATATCGCTAATGATAGACAATTATAATCGTTTTCGCGCTAACGATTCAATTATAAACTCGGAAATATAGTGGAAACATTCGCCGTAACATAAAATCGTCGATGTCGATTGGTTGTAATATCGCATTGATGAAACACTCACCATATCCATCATTCTTCTATGCAAATGCGGCCATTTCGTTAAAATTCTTCGAGATTCTCGGCTTAATACTTATATTCAATCCACAAATAGTCTATTTAAGAAAAGATTGAAATTGAAGTATAAAATAATCAAATGATAATCACGGAAATCAATTCAGATATTCATTAGTGACATACTCATACAATTAATTTAGAAAGGTAATAATGGAAGTGAATTCTAGTATTGAACTGATCGCGTTGTCAACAACATGCCTAAAAGCCTTTTTGAAGCCTAAAAATTAGCAT
Organism: Toxascaris leonina; assembly: GCA_022844705.1. Classification (NCBI taxonomy): domain Eukaryota; kingdom Metazoa; phylum Nematoda; class Chromadorea; order Rhabditida; family Ascarididae; genus Toxascaris; species Toxascaris leonina. The sequence continues at coordinate 46,887 of JAARMF010000641.1, read as the reverse complement.
TATTTCCGGAGAAAAGGCTGTTAGAACTCAAAGCAAAGTTGTAGGATTGCTGTAGTAAGTAAAGTACTCGATGCAGGAATGAGCAGTTATTTCAGCAAACATTCCAAGTAGAATTCACATCCGTACCAGCAGTCAAGTGTGGCTAATTGAGTTTGAACTAGAGTCTTATTTGTTTAAACCAAAAAACACATATACACACACATACACAAATTTCGTAAGCAAGGAGTCACCTCACTAGCCCTCTCATACAATCCCTCCAAAATAAACTGAAAACTCAGAAAATTTTTAGAAGCTCTTCCGAACCGATGCGTACCCATCAAATATTCCAACAGATTGAAAATACGTGATTTAAGCATAAGCGCCTTGCTAGACAAAAAGGTACCTAAGCAATAGCTTAACCTATGCGTATGCAAACGATCAAATAAGAAATTTTGGCCATCAAGATGGAAAATGCTTGCATGTCATTCTCTCAATTAATACAAACGTGGGTTCCCTGACATTTCTCAGATCTCTTTTCTAAACAAGTCTCCTCCCTCTCATTAGGCAATCACCGTTCAACAAGTGCAGCTCTCCCCTCATTCTCCTCTTCTCCTCCCTCTTTCTTTTCACGAAATTCTACACGTCCTAGTGGCATAACTCAGTGGTATTAATTATTGGCGAAAAACGCATTAAGAACTTACGACTGAAGTATAGGCGAGAAAAAACTGTTGGACTAATACTATCACTTTCAATATCACTTAGATCATTGTATCATTATTCAAAAACAGCACCACTTTAAGTGTGTTATCACTACAACATCATTTCCATGCTGCAAAGTATATGGACGTTACTGAAAACACTTCAGCGAAGAGTATGCAACATAGAGGTAAGTATTGCGAGACATTAAAACAGTTGCGGGATCGCGAGTGTGAAGGTAGAAAACGCGGCCCTTGACAGAATAATTCAATAGCTCGAGCTTGTGGCATCTTGCCGAGGAAATTCTCTGAACACAACGAAGAAGTCAAACGCTAAAAATAGAAAGGCACATGGAGAAGATCACACAAAGATCCACATAAAGAAGCGCTAAATTGAGCTTTTCCTCATGAAACTTACAGCCACCTAGCTAATGCTCAGATACCAATGTGCTTCAAGATTTAGCTGCAAATCTCGACTTGACACCAAATATTTGCGCTGCCGAATGACGCTCTGTACACTTGTATGAGTGCAAAATCAACTCCACATTGCTATGTTGCGTAGATCCTCGAATTCCGCAGATCCTCAACAGCCACCCTCTCTACCTCCTTACGCAATTTTACTCATCCATATGAAAACTGCCCTCCCCCCCCCACCCT